>JAJEJO010001563.1:224796-424749 GCA_020662805.1 Glaucomys volans
AAAAAAAAAAAAAAGAAAAAGAAAAAAAATGAAGAAGCAAGAAAAAAAGAAAATAAAAAGAAAACAATACAGAACTTTTTTTTTTTTTTCGTCCTGGAGAGCTGAAAACAACCAGTGTACTCTCTAGTATGCAGGTCTCTTATATTTACTGTCTTGTGGTAAATCTTCTAGAATTTTATTGATAGAATTAAGTGGACTAAGTTTGAGAAGTCTTTCCTTGACTCTGGTCTCTGTGATTCATACTACTATGCTAATTGTACATAATTAAGAAATCTGCAGCCTAGGAGGAAGCCTTTTAACCATAAATAACATGTCATAAGAAGACTTTGAAGGAATAAGGATATAACTCAATACACTTTTATTTAGCAGCTACTATAGGCAAAGATGTGTGCTTAAGGCTAGGGAAGATATGAGGTGAACAGTATTTTATACTTTCAAGGCACTCACTGTAGAGTAGGTAGCTGTAGAGTAAGCACACTGCCTGGCACAGAATTGCCACTCAATAACTGTTGCATGAAGGAATTAGAAAGCAATGCCCTTGATCCTTGAAAAATAAGTTTGCCAGACAGAAAAGAGTGGGTAAAAGAAGAGCACTCCAAGCAGAAGAAACAGAATGTGTAAAGCGGGCATCGTGGCACACACCTGTAATCCCAGCTATTTGGAAGGCTGAGGCAGGAAGACTGCAAGTTGGAGGACAGCCTCAGCAACTTAGGGAGACCCTGTGTCACGATAAAAAATAAAAAGGGCTGGTGATGTCACTCAGTGGTAGAGTGCCCCTGGATTCCATCCCCAGCACCAACCCCACCCCACCCACCCCCCAAAAAAAGGAAAGAAAGAAATGAAGAAAGAGTATGTGCAGAGGCATGAAGGAAAAGAGTGCAACATGTAAGGAGAAAAAGTTTAATGTGGCTAGGAGTCCAAGGCCCAGGACTGGTAAAGGTGAAAGCATGGAAAAGGGGGTCTCTGCTTCAATCTCTGCAGAGCTCTCAGTAGACAAAAGGAGTAGGCTTGGTGTGCAGAGCTAGAGACCAGAGTTAGGCGCAATGCAGGGGGTCACAGAGAATTGGATTTCAGTTTTATATAAAGAACTTCCCAACAGAGCTGTCCAACAGTGGAACAGGCTGCCTTGGAAGCAATAAGCAAGTTCCCCAGCAAGGAAGCAAGTAGATGCTGGATGAATTCTTGGTGCAACAAATTAATATGGGTAGGTGCATTTTCCCCCTAAGTAGATTTCAGAAGAATTTATCAAATCTTTTCTAGAGGATATCAGATAATAGATGGACAACCATCTTCAATAATATTGCAGCAGAAGACCCAGAAACTTTTCTCAAGTGCTTGTTTTTGTTCATTTTTTTTTTCTTTGCAATGCTGGAGATCAGCCCAGAGCCCCTTACACCCTAGATAGGCACTCAACCACCCAGGGAAGTCCCCAGTCGAGTGCTTGTTTCTTATGCTTCTCATTGATGAACACTGAGACCAACAGGGGAGCTAAAGGCTCTTCCATGAAAGAATAATGTCTTTTCAAATCACTGAAGTCTTCCGTCATTCATGCACTAAGTACTTATTCAGTACCTTTGTGTGTCAGAGACTTTGCTAAGTGCTGGAAACAGAGATATAAATGAAAAAAAGTCATCTGCTCCCACAGTGCAGGGTAGAGATTTAAATAAATATTTAGACCCCAGTGGCTACAATACAAAGTGTTGTGGGAAACACAAAGATTAAAAAATATTCTTTGGGCCAGGAACGGTGGCAGATGCCTGTAATCCCAGCAGCTTGGAAGGCTGAGGCAGAAGGATTGGGAGTTCAAAGCCACCCACAGCAAAAAAAAAAAAAAAAAAAGAGCAAGGTACTAAGAAACCCAGTGAGACCCTGTCTCTAAATAAAATACAAAATAGGGCTGAGGATATGACTCAGTGGTCGACTGTCCCTGAGTTCAATTCCCCGTACCCATACCCAAAAAAATTCATTGAAAGAATCAGGAATGGCCTCAGAGGGGAAGCTGACTTTTTGGTTGTTGTTGTTGTTATTGTTGTTGGTAACAGGGCACTCAACCACTGAGCCACATCCCCAGCCCTATTTTGCATTTTATTTAGAAACAGGGTCTCACTGAGTTGCTTAGGGCCTTGCTAAGTTGCTGAGGCTGGCTTTGAACTTGAGATCCTCCTGCCTCAGCCTCCCGAGTTACTGGGATTACAGGTGTGTGCCACCATGCCCAGCTTAATTGACTTTTGATAAGAGAGATTCACTAGAAAGAGGAAGAGAAAGATTGTCAGGCAGAAGGAGAATATCTGGAAAGATGTGGAGGCATGAAAACGCTTGGCCAATTTGGGAAGGTGAGTGGTAAATGAAAGTGTAAAGTAGTTGGCAATGTCAGGAGATAAAATGTGCATGGTCTTGAATCCAATGCTGATTGTTGAATTTTCATCTGTAAATGATAGGAAAATCATAATGGAAAAGTAATGTGCTCAGATTTGTAGTAGAAATGATCAGCATACCTCTTCATGGCAGATATGAGAAAAATACATTGGAGGGGCCACACAAGGGGCAGGAGACCTGTAAAGAGACTGTTGGAAAAGTCCAAGTAAGAAATGATGATGGCCTGAATTCTGGGGATAATGAGATGGAGAGGAGAGTTGAGACAATAGAGACCCTTTGTGACATGAAATGAACAGGATGTAAGGGAACCAATCTTAATCCACCTCTTAATACCTAAGACATGAATATATATGCATAGCATATTTTAAACAAAGATAAAGGAAGACCTCTGTCTCAGATACTGGTTTGAAGTTTTTTTAGCAACTAAGCACTAAATTTAAGTCAGAGCCCCCTGAAAGCCAAGGCAAGAAGGGAAAAATGATGACACACTTAGCTCTCACTATTAAAATAAAGTGCTATACCCTCACAGGAGAGCATGATTGGCCAGATTCCAGCCAGGAGAAGGCAAGTCTGAAGGGCACTGGGGCCATATCATGTTTGCCCCTGATTCTGAGAGCCCTGGGAAAGGCTGTTTCTGGGATCACTGGTTCCTCCTACTGCTCACTATTGGGAGCAATGAGTGGCCAGCAGCACAGTGGAATGGGCAGCTCAGCCTTGGCCCAGGAAGGTATCCCTACAGAAAGGCAGTCAGAAGGTTTGAACCTGGAAATCTGACTTCCTACCAGAGTGGGATGGTAGGAATCCATTCTTGCTGCTTTCTCCTCCTAGCCTTCTCCCTCCAACACTCACCACAGCCTCCAGTAGCTCCGCAAGAGAAGATGGGGAGGAAGTAACAGTCAAAAGCAAAGATGGATATATTTACCTAAAGTGGCCCAGCAAGTTAGGGACAGAGCCAGGCAATGACTTTGCCTTTTTGATTTCAGAGTGTTAGTCAGCTTTTTGCTGCTGTGACCAAAATACCTGACAAGAACAACTTAAAAGAGAAAATGTTTATTTTGATTCATGATTTCAAAAGTTCAGTCCATGGTTGGCCCACTCCATTGCTGTGGACCTGAGATAAGGCAGTGAACATCATGGTCAATTGTAGCAAAGGAAAGCTGCCTAGTTCATAGCAGCTAGGAAGCAAAAGGAGAAGAAAGGGGAGCCAAGGATAAAATATTGTCCCCAAAGGCATGCCCCCAGTGACCTACTTCCTCCAGCCATGCCCCACCTGCCCACAGTTACCACCTAGTAATCCATTTAAATTATTGATCCATGGAATGGATTAATCCATTGATGAGGCTGCAGTTTTTATTATCTGATCATTTCACCTCTGAACATTCCAGAATTACCACATGAGCTTTCCTGGAACCATCTCATATTCAGCACAGAGTTTGGGTGTTTCATTACTTTATTCCACACAAAGCATGGAACACAAGCCTGGACTGGTGTAGAGCCCTGCTCTCAGGGAGCTCACCTGGTGGGAAAGACAACACTTTTGACAACTGGCTCTCACTGAGGATGCCTGAACAGGCCATCTCTTCAAGGAAGGTGTGGGCCTCAACTGCTCAGGCAAAGGAGAGATCATGTTGTTTTAGGAGTAGGAGGCAAAAGTCAAAGGATCCCGCTGGGCTCGCTTTTAACCAAGGTATGTCAATTGGGGTGAAGGCAGGGATGAAGGGCAACTGGCATCCTAAGCACCTGCAATTATGACAGCTTCTCTATGAGGTTTGAGTGCTTCGACGTTCATTATCTCATGTGATTTTTGCCACCATTGTGGGAAGATATTAAATATATTTAAAATTTAAAATTTCCAATTTAGAGCTGGGGGAACGGCTCAGGTGGCAATGCAACTCAATTAACAATGGCAAGTGTCCTGACTCCATCCCGATGCTGAGTTCTGTGCACGCACCGCCAAGCGCCCTGCCCTGAGTTTTCCGGGTTCCCGCCAGTCCACTTCCCCACCCCCACCCCGACATCTCACCCTTCTCCACCTTAAAGTTCCACCTGAAGTCTAACTGGACTCCGCTCTCCGGTACTCCGGGCATCGCGGGGAGTGAGGGGTTAAAACCCGTGGCCCGGGTGGCCCCCTTCCCCCTCCCCAGCCCCCTCGCTCACTCGGCGCCGCGCCTGGAGCGGCGGTCCCCGAGACCGGCAAGAGAGAGGAGGGGGGAAAGTGGGCCTGTTTCTCGAGTGGCCAATCCACGAGCCCGCGGTGCCCCAGAGGAGGCGCCAGCGCTAGGCCAGCGCCAGGCCGGGGCAGCCTGCTTCCCGCGGCAAAGTACAAATGCGCCCGAGCACGGCGCCTGGCGCCCTTGGCGTGCACAGCCCGCCCGCGCTCAGCCTCCCCCACGGCCGCAGCGCCGCCGCCGCCGCCGCCGGGACCGCCGCCCCGCCGGGCCCCAGGCCCCCGAGGCCCGACCCCCAGCCCATCGAACAGGGGGCGCCGGCCGCCTCCAGCCCGCGTGCCCCGAACACCGCTGGTCCCGGGCGCCTCGCCCAGCGCCGCGCTCCCGGCAGACCCCTGTCCTCGCCCCTCTTTCTTCTCGCCCTCTCACCTTCTCCCGATCTCTGATTGCTTTTCCCTCCTGCTGGATCTTCCTTCATCTCTCCGTCTCTTTCCCTCCGTTCCCCTTGTCCTCTGTCCACCTATCTCTTATTCACCCCTTAGACCTTCCTATCTGTCCTCCCTTCCTCCTCTAGACCCTTCTCTGAGTCTCCTCCAGCAGCAGCCCTCCCTGGGTCTGCGGAGTGATTTGTGCCCCTGTGCCTCAGTTTCCCTCCCATCTCACTTTCTCCCGGCTCCCCTTCCTGCTCAGTGCCGGGTGGCCGGACCCTGGGGGAAGGAAGGATGGTTCCCGAGGTGAGGGTCCTCTCCTCCTTGCTAGGACTCGCGCTGCTTTGGTTCCCCTTGGACTCCCACGCTCGAGCGCGTAAGTAGAAGCGGGAGGCTGGGTGTGCAGAAGAGAGCCCCAGGGATGTCCTGGAAAATACCCAAATCTGGGACTCTTAACTGTTGTGACAGCTATCCAGGTAGCACCTGTGCCGGAGGGGTGGAGACTCCTCTGCGGACCATATGTGCTGGTGAGTCTGGGGGAACGGGGGTGTCGACAAGACTCAGAGCTGAGTGAGCTGCTGCCGTGGACCTGAGGATGGGAGGACTAACGGCAGTGGCCAGAGGGCAAGACGCTGTGCTTCGGAGAAAGGGACGTAGTAGAGTGGGGTGTGTTTGCAGAAAGCGGGTATGCTGGAGATGCAAAGGCTACTGCCCTTGGAAAGAAAGAGCTAAATAGGATAACCTTTCTAGTCCCCTATCTCTTTTGATGTTCCCAACACTCCTCTGCCCTGGGTATTGTCATTTACATTTTACAGATGAGCAAACAGGTTGAGCAAAGAGAAGGAACTTGTTGGAATTTACAGAGTTAGTAAACCATCCAAAGACAGAACTCTCTAATTCCAAATCCTGCCCCACCGGTGTCTGGAACGGACCCTGATTAGGAGTTGTGAGACCCGGAGGCAGCAGGGCATAGTGAAATAGACCAGCATCTTTATTATCTCAGCCCCACTGAATACCAGCCGGTGGGAGGCAGGTAGGGCTCCTGAGCTCAGTTTTTCTAATCTATAAAATGGGAGTAAAAACATCCCTGGACTGTTATGAGGATTAAATTATAGGAAGTAGTAAAGGAGATAGCACAAGGATGGTACATGGTAGCTCCTCAAAAAAAAAAAAAAAAATCAGTGACCTAATTCACACTTTTCTACTTATGAAACAGTGTAACTTCAAACAGGTTATATAATCTCTCTGGAACTCAGTTCCCTCAGTGTCCCAATAGGCTGGTAGACCCCTCTGCATCCCCTGCCAATCTCGTAGAATGCTGTGAGAATGCAAAACCAAAGCAGATTTGCTGAATGAGAAGGAGCTTAGTTCAGACCCTGAAATACTTGATCATGAAACCAAGGCCAAGGAGTGGCAGTGGCTTGCTCCAGGTCACACAGGACAGAGCCTAGGATTGAAAGCCCAGTTGCCAATGCCCAACCTGGAGCTCTTTCGTCTCCACCTCTCAGCTCTCCTTTCCATCCCTTTCTTTTGCACATGACTTTCTGGCACTGGCGTTGCTGGATTTTGTTTCAGTCTTGCCTCTGTTCCTGAAGTAAAGCCTGCATCTGTCTGATGTCCCTGGCCTGCCAGCAGCATGAGACTCATAGAAGTCCTTGGAAACAACTATGGAGAGAGCTCAGTGTTGGTTTCAAGTGCTGGCTCTTCCTCTTAGAGCTGTGTGACTTTTCGTAAGTCACAGTTTCTCTGAGCCCCAATTTCCTCATCTGCTTAAGAGAGTTACTAATCTGGAACCTGAGAGTTCTGGTGAGGATTAAAGGAGGTAATATGTCAGAATAGTCCTCTGCAAATGTCTCCTTCCCCTACTTGAACCCTGAAGGTTTCCTCATAACACCTGCCTGTTCCTGCCTGTTGTTCCTTGAAAGAGATTTAGCCCAGGAGGCCCCCGTCCCTGACTGCCTCCCACTTGGCCCCCAGTCTCAGCCCCCACAGTTTTACTCCAGATGCCATTGCCCTTGGCCCACACTGGAAAGATGTCCTAGAATTAGATCACTGCAGGATTGCTCATGTCCTACTTGTTGTCTATGTCTTGTAGCCTTTCATAGCCTCACTTGGGTCACCTCTTCCAGCAAACTCCCTGGTGACCTGATCCACTCTTCTTTCCTCTCCTTTGTGCCTCCACTGACCTTCAAGTCCATATCTCTCACCAGGTCCTGCCAGAATTCTATCTCCCTACAGCCTCATAAATCCAGGGCTCCAGACATGAGAGAAAGACTTGGAGCCAACCCAGTAGGTTAAGGTGAGGTGGACTGGCATTCAGGGAGGAGTATGAAGATTCTAGGATGTCAGAGCTGGAAGAGGCTCTCATCTGCTTCTGTTCATCAAATGACCAATCCTTAAAGTTAAATTGAAGCCCAGAAAGGGGGAATGATTTGCCACAACCTAGCACAGTGAATTTATCAAAGAAAACAACAGAAGACAGATTTGTCACATACTGACTTGTGAATTGGGACAAATCACTTCCCTTCTCCGAACCTCATGTTGTCTAGGGTTGACTGTCCATGAAACCATCCTATAGTCATTTCCCAGGATGTCTCTTCTGAAGGGCCTCATCTTAGTCTAAGTGAGATCTCAAGCCTGCTGTGGGCAAGAAATCTCCTGCTGACATTCTAGATGTTTTAAGAAGTAGTGCCAACAGATGGGACTTCTGAGGTCTGGGTAGTGTCAGACTCCTGAGGTAGCCACGCCCTGCAGAATGCTGAAGACCTGTAAGCAGGGCTTCTGGCATGTTCCCCAGTTAAAGTCTGAGGCTGTTCAGAAAAGGTTATTTTCTCTCTGGTTTCATTTTCAGCCATAGATTGAGCCCTGAAGCCAATCCAGACTGAATTTCAACTCAGCCACAGGTTGATCATTGATCCTCCAGCCCTGCTCATGAACTGAACCCCAATTCTACTCTAGGCTGGAACCCTAACATGAGCTGGGTCCCTGACCTGGTCACTGACTGGTACTGACCCCAGGCTGAGCTACATCCATATTGGTCACTCTACTCTGATCGCTCATCCCCTCCCGGATGCAGAAGTGGCCTATTTTTTCCCCTCCTTTTCCAGTCTTCTTTTCCCTACATTGGCTCCCTTTCTTTGTGCTTGTGCCTTGGTAAGTGTCCCTTTTAGATATGCTTCTGCTTTATCTTCCCTCCCCTCCACCCAGTGCTGCTCAGGAGAGTCAATTGCCACATAACAACATTGAACTTTCTATTTTTTCTTCAAG
Organism: Glaucomys volans; assembly: GCA_020662805.1. NCBI lineage: Eukaryota > Metazoa > Chordata > Mammalia > Rodentia > Sciuridae > Glaucomys > Glaucomys volans. The sequence goes on from JAJEJO010001563.1 coordinate 233,036, forward strand.
GGTTTGTGCATGATGGGAATTGAAGCCTTGGTTCAAAATCCCAGACCCTAGAAGCAGGCTTGGGGCAGGAAGGGAGCTCTCCACAGTATGATGTGGTGCTGAGGGCAAATTTGGAATGGGTTCAGGGCTTCAGTCCTGGCTTTTCCACTGACTCCCACAGAGGTCTTTTTCTGCCTCTCAGTTTTCCCACCTGTGAAGTGAAGAGATTGGACTAAAATGGCTGATCACTGAGGACCACCATTCTGCCTTTAACAGCCCATCATTCTAACTTTCTAAGATCCAAAGGTTGCCTTGATTCTGAGTTCACTCTGACTTTTGGAAAGAAAAGGGAGCTGGGACAGTGTAGGTACAGGAAGGAGTAGACACACAGATCCTTAGAAGTCAAGCAACAGCCCCGAGAGGGCTTAGGGCACTGGACACCCACCAGTGGAGATCCCGCCCTGCTGTTCAGCTTCGTGGTATCCCCAGCCACCTGTCTAGATGGGCATGAGGCGGAGGGGCACCGAGTGAAGATCTGAAGTCCAGCTCTACCTAGGCAGACCCCTGTCTGAGTCTCTTGCTCAGAGGTTCTGCACCTCCTCTCTCCCACCAGTAGAGGTCTCTGCCTCACTCCCTGGCTCGCGGGCTCGGAGCCGGCCAGGAGACAGCTGCGCAGTTGCTCCAGCTGTTGCACCTGTTTCAGGACTGGCCTCTCGAGTTCCCTCAGCCGCTGGCCACAGCCCTGGCTCTGGGAGAGCCTCGGAATCCCTCCAACTGAAAGAAGAACCGACCGAGGGGAGCCTCCCTGGGAAGTGCTTCTCAGAGATCATTCAGGCGCCCCCCTGCCTTTGGGCAGGACCCCATCCCAAAGGGCTGTTCCCCAGCTTTTGTTGTCCATTCTTATACAGAGTCTTTATTATGTCTCACCTGAGTCCTTTTGTTTACAAATTAAAGCCATTTCTTACCTGTCCCTTAGGAGATGGGTATTCCTGTGAACATTTCCGAATCTTCTGGCTTTGGAATTTGTGCTGGCACAGATCATTGATCTCAAGCACATCCCTTACAGGGGCTTAGTTTCCAGATATGTAGAATGAGGGATTGAATGTCAGCTAAGTCCCTCACTTTCTAGAATTCTATGAATGTAAGTGTAGATATTCAAGGCATTACAGAAGGCAGACAGTCGTACCCCTGCCCCACCCAGGAGGAGTAACAGAGATGCCTTTCCTGGCTTGATTGCTCTCTTCCTCGAGCCCTTCTGTGCTCCTGTACATCCGTTGTGTGCCAGGTGAAAGGAGTCAGTTGCAGAAAATGGGTCCCTTTCCCTGGGTTTCACTGCTCAGACACTGAGGCACGTAGGCTTTTCCTCTGATTCCCTTAAGAGGCCTTCCCCATCGGGTGCCAGAGCCTTGTGTGGAGCTGATGTCTCAGAGGGGAGCAAGTTTGTTTGTGTGAAGAGGGGACTATAAATAAATAAAGTATGGCTGTGTAGGCGTGAGGGAAGAGATATAAACCTTCTCGCATTCCTGAGCAGCCTGGCTCACTCAGGCTTCCTGAGTTCTTGCAGGCTGGGGACAGGCCAGCCACAATTCTAGACCTCTTCTCTCATCCCAGGCCCTCCTGGTGCATTTTCATGGCCTTACCCAGCCTCACCTCCAGCTCAGCCTCTTTGTGGTTGTCTTTTCTTCTTCCTATTGGAAGAATTTCCAACTACACTACCCACTCCTAAGGGGCACCCTCTGAGACCTATATCATAGCATGAGAGTTTCAAGTCAGACTGCAGGACACATTTGGATGGGGACAGTTTGGATTACATGTGGAGATCATGGAATCGCTAACCTCTTTATCTGTCCCAAGCTCCTGACCATTTTGTACAGGGTGTTCTTTGGTTTGGCAGGTGGTTTAGGAGTCAAATGGCAGGGAGCCCGAAGGGAAGATCAAAGGCTCAATTCCTATTAGGTGGCGAGGTAAATGTGCTGAGAGGGACTTGGCGATCCTTCCATACAATGCAGTTCTTGTTACACAAAGAGGTTTCCAGGATTAAGGACTGTGAGTTGGTTGGCTCCTCTTCCAGAGCTTCTCCCTCTCTTTCAACTCCATTCTTTCTTCATTCATTCATTTATTGAGCACAGGGCACAAAATGAGATCTGGTCCTTCCTTTCAAAAAGTTCACAGTGTAGTAAGGAAGACAAACTCACCTAACAAGTACTTTTGATCCATGGTGATGAGAATTGTAACAGAGGACTGAATTCAGTCCTGAAGGAGAGGCCAGGGCCCTGGCAAGGTCGGGCAGCTTCACAGAGACAACAGAGACGGTGGCATCTAAGCTGGCTTTTGAAGGATGAGGAGGAGCTGATGAAATTAGAGATGGGGAATCACATTCCAGGTGGAGGAAATAGCACATGTGCAGCCACAGAGGTGTGAAGGAGCCGGGTGGGGTGGTGGAAGAAACTCAGCAAGAGGAGGTGAGGCTGAAAACAGGGCCACCATAAAAAGTTTGGCTGCAAAAGCAGGTGGAAGCCAGCTCTTGACAGGCAGGGGGTGACATGGTAACCATGGAGTGCGTCTGGTAAATATTGCTGCCCTGAATTCAGGTTAGATCAACTGAGACCAATTACTTTAAATCTATCAAGACAGGTAAGGACTTTGGGCTGTGGCCCATGGAAGTGGATGCTTCCTGGGGAAGTGGGTCCATTGGACCCCAGCATGAACCAGGTTCACACCCACCTCTGACTTTGCAAGGCTCCCACTGCCTGGGAAGCCCTTCCCCTCCTGCACTGTGTTAACTGTTCCAAGATCCAGCCCCACACTCTCTGCTCACACTCTCAGAGCATTTATCAAATTGTATGTATTCCATCTGTCTATCCTCCTTCGGCTGTGAGCTCCTAAGGGCAGGGGCTATATCATATTTAAGTCATGCACCAGGCCTATGGATGTGTGTAAAACACAAAAAGCTCAATAAATGAATGAATGACAGGAGGTGATATTATTACCTCTGTTTTTTGCCTCTTGCATCAAGTGCCCCACATGCACTATTTTATTTTCTGGTCCCTGACCAGGAGTTGCCACCACTGTGGTCACCTTGCGCCACCCTCATCTCTACTGTCAGCTGCCAGAAGCTGAAGGCTGCTGTATTGGCTTGCAGTTCTCCACAAAGGAGATGCTTTGGGCCACCCTGACATCAGATTCACTTATTTGTTCAGGCCCCAAAACTCCATCTCATTCTTTTTTGTTTTTTAGTTGTGGATGCACAATACCTTTATTTATTTATTTTTATATGTTGCTAAGGATCGAAACCAGTGCTAGGTGAGCACTCTACCGCTGAGCCACAACCCCAACCCCATCTCATTCTTGACTTGCTCCTTCACCCTCTCTACTTATATCCTATCCATCATCCCTGTACCTATGAAGTGTTCCTTAAATCTGTATTTGTGCCCATTAGTACTGCTTCCATTTTGGCCCAGGCCCTAGGTCCAGGCACAGCATTAGCTCAAACAGGGTGACTGCAGCAGCCTTCCCTGGCCTCTGCCTGCAGTCTTGCCTCCTGATCACATGCCTCCCCAGGGGTAAGGCTTCTCCATGACTTTCCTTTCCCTTCCATGTTCTCAAGGTCCTTTGTGAGCCTCTGCCTCTCTCTTCTGCCTTCTCATTCTCTGCACCAACCTTTGAAGCCACTTGGTCTCAGCTTCCCAGCCCAAGGTCTGTGTGGGCATGAGGTGTTATTGAGGAAAATTAGGCTAGAAGAATGCAGAGAGCCACAGAAAAGAGGGTGGATGTGACTGTGGGACCTGGGAGATTTGACCTCCTTGGGTATTATGGTGTTCATGCTCTAATGTGCCTGGGGGCTGCTGCATAGAACTCTGGAAGTGAAATAAATACCATGAGAGACACAGTTAAGGAAATTTGGGGCAGCATTCAGATCTGGTTTTTGTCTGTCTGCTCTTACTTACTATTTAAATGAGTATCTAATATGCATCAGACACTAGGCATATTGCATATATTATCTGATTTAATTATATAATAACTACGAGAGGTAGAGATGATTACTAGTCCCTTTTAACAGCTGTGGAAACAGTCCTGGAATGGTTAGTTTATCTTAACTCAGGCTGCAAATAAAAGCTAGATCCATCATTTGAACCTTGGTCTATCTGACTCCAGAAGATCCTTGAGAGAAGACATGCTTGCCCTGAGTGCAGGTGGGTGGAATGAGAAATGGTGGTGGATGAGAGAGGAAGCAGGGAGGTCCAGAGCCAGGACAGCAGTAAAAAGACCACGGTGTAAACCAAGTAGGCAGCAAGGGAGGGGGAGGGGAGAGACAAACTGCCTCCTTCACAGTGTCACTCAGGATTGGCTCTAGTGGCTCCTGGAACTTCACCCTAATCCACCTTGGAGGCCCTGAGAGCCTGGACAGGTGGGAACACATCCAAGAACCATGGAATCTCGGAATGATCAAATCTTACAACATCATACAATTCTAGAAACTCTGCTTTCTAATGAAATGTAGGCTCTTGGAAACATGACATTCCCAAACCTTGAATCCTAGAAAGCTAGAATTTTGGAGTCTTTGAATCTGAAATCATACATTTGTAGCCTGTCGAAAATCCCTTTTTTGTTGTTGTTGTAGATGGACACAATATCTTTATATTATTTATTAATATTTTTATGTGGTGCTAGGGATCGAACCCAGGACCTCGCACATGCTAGGAAAGCACTCTGCCACTGAGCCACGCCCCCAGCCCTGTAAAACCCTTTGAAGATCATGATCTACCCCACTCCATGTTTCCTGATGGGAAACATGCTCACAGAAGGGAAGAAAGACCCTTCCTGGACATCACACAGTGCAGGGAGAGTGCCTCCACCAGCCACGTGCAAGGACTGGGGCTGGTGCCAAGGCAGCAGGAATGGAGGGTGCCTGCCCCTGCCGTCCTCCTCCCACCCAGTTTTGGCATGGCCTTGGGCACTCACCTCCCCAGGGGAAGAGCGCTCCAGGCACTGTCACCTCTCCTATGCCTTTCACCTTAGAGGGCGGGGTAGGGTTGGGTTGTGGCCACAGGAGGCCTCCTGCCAGGCCCCCCACATTTTTAGTCTGCCAGGTCTCATGGTGGGGGAAGGGGCCTCCTGGCCTGGGCATTGGCTGAGGCACTCCCAGCCTTCACGGTCTAAGCAGGCGGGGAGGTGAAGGGATGCCAACTGGCACAGGGGCCCAGACTGTAGGGCTGCCCCAAGGAAGGTAGGACAGGGTTTCTTCAGCAAGGGGCTGAGACCTAAGGTGGCCACAGTGTTGCAATCACCCCTTCCCTTATGCAGGGAGGGGACTGAGGAAGAAAGACATTATTCAGTCCTTGGAGAGTTGGCTGGCTCTGACCAGCGCCCCAGCTGGGCCTGTGTTCCACCCTCTGCCAGTGGAGGCAGAGATAAACACAGCTCATTTGATATGGGCCAGCCGGGCCCTTACTGACTCCCTGGGGAAAGGGATCTGCAAACTGGTTACTCCCTCCACTGCGGGAGCCTGGCATGGGGGTAGAGAGAGAACTAAGCTGTGTTTCTAGCAGACAAAGGCATCTTGATAGTGGCCTCAAATCTTTGTCCTGGGAAGGAGGCCCAAGAGGACCGAGCAGGAGCAGTGTGAAGGGCCAGAGAAAGGCCGATATCATCATCATCTTTTTTTTTTCTTTTCTTTTTTTGGCACTGGGGATTGAACCCTGGGGTGCTTGATCACCGAGCCACATCCCCAGCCCTTTTTTATATTTTTATTTAGAGACAGGGTCTCCCTGAGTTGCTTAGGGCCTGGCTAAGTTGTTAAGGTGATTCTCCTGCCTTAGTCTCTCAAGTCATGGGGATTGTAGGCATGCGCCACTGCACCTGGCTTTATGTCAGCTTCTCACAAAGATAACATTCCTATGGTTAGATGGTCCATGAGTTCCTGTTCCCTGTACTCCAGCCCACCACCAATGCTTAGGGGGATTCCCTGCAGCATGTGTGAGCCCCACCACACCCAGCTAGTTGCTGCTGCCAGTGCGCTGCCATTCCCTAAGCTTGAAAGTCTAAGAAGTGATTCAGAAAGTGTGAGTCCCAGGCTGGAGTCATGGCTCAGTGGTAGAGCACTTGCCCAGCATGTGTGAGGCCCTGAGTTCGATTCTCAGCACCACGTATAAATAAATAAAATAAGTCCATTGACAACTAAAAAAAAATATTAAAAAAAAAAGAAGAAAGTGTAAATTCACATTTCCAACTCTATAAAACTGGAAGGGAGAGGCGTGAAAGTGCAACATCTGGATTCTAGACCAGAAGGGGTGTAGAAGATAAAAACAGAATGGGGAATGGTAGCCAGTGGAGCTGTTAGGCCTGGAGGCTGGGTTCCAAGCCATAGTGATGGGGTGAGCTCAGAGGAGCTCTTCTTTGGAGCCTGGAGCCCTGGGTTCAGGCCACTAGCTGGAGCACTTCAGGCAAGTCACTTGTCTCTGTAAGCCTTTATTTTCTTATCTAGCCTTCTCGTAATCTAGGTAACAATCACAAAGCCACAGCAGGATGAATGTTACCATTCTAGTCCAGATTCTCTCCTTCAAGACACTCAGTCATGTCCACCTGGCAGAGTCTTTGTGATTGATGCTAATCATAGGAATAACACTCAACCAAGCATCAGGAATTGGGCTCAGGAAGCACTTTACAAGCACTATCCTATTTCATTCTCAAGGCAGAATGTTGAGGAGATCCTTGACTTACACAAAAAGTTCAACACAGAGAAGTCAATGAATGTTCTCGTTCTCTATATTTTGTTCTCATTTATTCAGCAAGGCTTTGCTTGGGTTGGGTAATGGAGAGTTTTCCCAAAGGAATGAAAGCATCCCTCTTGGGATGGAGCTCATCCATGGAGGATGGCTGGTGGGGACAGGGCAAGAGGCAGAGTGGTAGGCAGAGGCTGCAGTGTTGGACAGGGAGGCCTGACCAGGGCTAGGCAGGGAGGGGTAATAGTGAGGGCAGGAGTGGATTGGTTATGAGAGGTGAAAGGGACCATAGAAAAGGAAATCAGTGTGACTATAAGGGCAGAAGAAGCACTGGACTGAGAGTCAGGAGACTTAGGTTTGTCCCTGCCTGATGACTAATTTGCTCTGTTGCCTTAAGTGATATAATTATCCTCTCTGGGCCTCATATTACATATTACCCATCTAACATTTATACCACTACTTAAATCTGTAAAGCTTTTTTTGTGGGGAGAGTACTGGGGATTGAACCCAGGGGCACTTTACCACTGATCTACATCCCCAGCTCTTTTTAAATTTTTTTTTTTAAATTTTGAGACATAGTCTTGCTAAGTATTTGAGGCTGGCCTTGAACTTTCCATCCTCCTGCCTCAGCCTCCTGAGTGACTGGGATTACAGGCCTGTACCACTATACCTGGCTATAAAGCATTTTTACTGCTTGATCCCCTCACTCTCCTGTAAGATAACTGTTAAGGCTCAGAGAGGGGCAGCAACATGTCCAATGTCACATAGCAAGTGTGTGGTCAAGGTGAGATTCAAACTCAGACATTCTGGCCCCCTGACTAGGAGAGCAGGTTTAGTGGATCCTCCTTTGCCTGAAGAGAAGAGACCATCTGAAGGAATTCAGATGACATCCTTCCTAGAGTCAGAAAGGCGAAGGGATGAGGTAGATCTTGGGGCTGGCACCTCCTGGGACTAACAGCAGTTGTTGGTTTGTCAGGCCCAGACATGTTCTGCCTTTTCCACGGGAAGAAGTATTCCCCTGGCGAGAGCTGGCACCCCTACTTGGAGCCTCAAGGCCTGATGTACTGCCTACGCTGCACCTGCTCTGAGGTAGGTTCCTCTGCCCACTGACACCTCACTACCAAGTCCTCAGAACATGGGAGCAGAGGTCTCTGGGTGCCTCCCAGAGCTCAGTCACAGTGGGTCAGGGGTTGAGCTGGGTGGATAACCTGGACCTGCTCCCGCACCTCAGCCTTCTTTCCAGCTAGTGCCGGTGCCATCCCCCGCCTCCCACACAACCTAAGACAGCCTTTCTGGCCTTTCCTCCCTTTCTTTACTCCCCCCGTATGATTTCCTCCAGCCACCTCTCCCTCCATGCCCCGAGATGCATTCCCCCAACTCTACTGGCCCAAATGATTGTTCTCCTCAAGTTCCCAAATGGGCAGATGACCTATGCCTGAAAGTAGTTTTCTTCTGGGACTCCACATAAGTTTCTTTGCTCCTTTCTCTTGTTTACTGTTCAGAGTTTATTTGCAGCTGTCAGTGACTGCCCCTCCAAACTGAGTGCCCAAGAACAGGTCTTGCTGGACCCTCACCTATGCCCAGTGTGATGCCCTGCCAAAGGCTAAGCCAACTGGGGCAGAGAGCACAGATTTATTTTCACTTGTCTTCTCCCACCCACCCTGACTGTGTTAGTCAGCTTTCTGTCACCATGACAAAATACCTGGGATAATCAGCTTATAAAGAGAAAAGCTTTATTTTGGCTCATGGTTTGGGATGTTCTAGTCTATGATAAATCAACTCCATTGCTTTGAACCTGTGGCAAGGCAAAACATCATAGCAAAAATATATGGGAAAGCAAAACCTCTTAACTTCTGGTCAGGAAGCAAAAGGGAGAAAGAAGCCAGAGTCCCGTAATCCCCTTCAAGGGCACACTTACAATGATCTAAGGACCTTCCACAAGGCCCTACCTCCTAAAGGTCCACAGCACCTCCCCAAAACACCACCCTAATCCTTTAACCCATGGTCCTTTAAATAATGTTCAACATCCAAATAATAACCCCAACCCAGTTCCTCCACAGGGCCTTGTAAAATTAACTAGGTGGAACACGAGACCCCCATGTAGTCCAGAGTCTCAGGTGAGGTGTGAGGTTGGAAAGATAGGAGACGAGGGAGTGGCTTAAAAAAACTTTGACTTTGGCTCAGCCACTGGGTGCCCAGTCCAGGCTGTCCCAGCTCTCTGTCTGGGTGCTGGTGCTTGGGGGGAGAGTATAGCCTAGCTCCCAGCTGGAGCTGGCCTGTCTGCCCCTCTCTTTCCCTGCATAGACCAAGAGTGGAAAGCAGAGCCTTCCTAGATAAGACAGGACAGAGAAGAGGTCCTGAGGAGACCCAGGGTGGAGGAGCGGGTAGGCCAGTCCTCCACTACTCACCAAGGGGCTCATTCCTACTGGGGTCTTTCCCTGACTCTCCTTTGCTTCCACTGTTTCTCAGGTACAATGTTGACACAGACAGGGACTCAGTTCCCCCATGACTGCCTCCCTAGGTTTTCCTTAGCACATCTGAGGCCAGTTAACCTTTTCAAGAAGAATTTTATGAAACAGCCAGAGAACAGAAAGTAAACCATAACAGAAAATTCCAGACATATCATGTGGTCCAGTTGACAAAGTCCAAGTTTTGTGATCCAATGGAGCAAATTCATTTCTCCTTTCCCAGAGTTCACACACACACTGTTTCTTCAACCCAATAGACTGTTGCCAAAACAGTCCTTTGGTGTCTCCAAAGTGTTCAGAATCCCTCCACTTCCCTCCACCATCACCGCCCCCCGACCTAAGCCATCTTCATCTCTGGCTTGGGCTGCTACACCAGCCTCCTAACAGTCTCTCTGTTAACCTCCCCAAATCCATCACCCACACAGCAGCTAGGATGGTCTTTTCTGAACATGAAATTAATCATGTCAGGCTGAGGTTGTGACTCAGTGATACAGTGCTTGCTTAGTATGTGTGAGACACTGGGTTCGATTCTCAGCACCACGTATAAATAAATGAATAAAACAACCAAAAAAAATTTTAAAAATAAATTGATCATGTCATTCCACTCTTAGAACCCTCCAATAGCTTTTGTTGCACCTATAATAAAATTCAAATTCCCTGCTGTGGGTTCAGTGTGATCCCATGTCTGTCTCATTCTCCAACTTCACTCGTGCCTGCTCACTCTGCTGCAGCCATGCTGGCTGGTTCTTGAAATGTTCCCACATATTCCCTCCACCTGGAATGTTCTTCCCCAGATCTCATGAATGGCTCCTTCGCTTTCCCAGTTCTTAACATGAATGTTCCCTTCTTATAAGGCCTTCCCTTACACCATTTCTAACGTAGTCAATCTTGTCACCCAAACATACATTGCTTTATCACAGATGCAAGTTGAACATCCAGAATTCCCTTGTTTGCACCTGCTTACTTTTTTCTAGCCTAACTCCAACTGCTAGGATGTGAGTGTGGTGAGAACAGAAAGCATGTCATCTTACTCTGCTGTGTTCCTGGTGCTCAGAAGAGGGCCTGGCTCCCAGGATACATGTAGCATGTACTGAGTGAGTGAGTCCAGACCCCAGCCAACACAGCCAGTGCAGGGTCCCTGGCGATGATATTTTACCTGCTGTGTGATCTTAGGTACTTCACCTCTGGGATACTCTTCTTGTTTCAAAAGTGTGAGTGGTAGTACTTCCCTCTCTGGTTGTTCAGAAGAAGTGAGATAATCTATGCATATATAATGCAAAGTCCCTGCCTAGTAGCCACTCAAAACATGGTGGCTGTGACTTATCCAGGAGGTTCCTTTTAGCCTCAAAGGGCTTTACCCCTGCTTGTTCAGCCCCAGCCTGTCTCCACCGGATTTCCTGCTGCATGCTGCTGGTCACCTCCAACCCATGGCTCCTCCAAGGCCACAGTCAACAGAAATATTCTAACTCCTTAGGCCACACAGTCCTTCACACTCCACCTCATTTCCCCTCTGAGGGCATCAGTCTACCCTCCTGACTGATCAAGCTCTCCTGTGTGCCCAGCTTCTAAAAGGCCTCTGTTAGGGCTCAGCAGTCCCTTTGTCCTCAGGGATGCTCCTCAACCCAAAGATTGCAATTCTCTCTGGCTGTCTTGAGCAGCAGTGACCTCAGAGGGGCTAGGGCCTGCCTAAGGTCTTCCATGGTGCAAGAGGCTGCCTCTGGGGAAAATGCTCTCAGGGACCTCTCCTGGGAAGACGGCAGTAGGAAAGACTGGGATATGGGACCTGGAAACAAATGACCAGCTTCAAAGTTTTGAACAAAGCCTACATTCATCTAAGAGACCATCTATGCCTCCTCTCTTTGTTCACATCCATCGCTCACTCATTTGTTCACGGGGACTTCAGCAGGTACTCGGAGTAAGGCCCTGTGCTGACAATTCCTTTTGAGTTCATGGTTGAATAGGTGACGCAGATATAAATGGCTTGTCACCACACAGTGCCATGAGCCTGTAATGAGGGAAAGAGTGAGATGTGGGAAGGCTGAGGAGGGGCTGGGAGGCTGCCTGGTGAACTGGGAAAACCCCCAGAGGGGTAGTGGCCTCTCTGGCAGTTTCTGCTCGTCTCTCTCTGCCCAGTTCCCTCTCATTCGCTGCACTGGAAAAAGTGAAAGCACTCTGGGCCCCTCCTTCTCTGGTGCCAACTCCAAAGGCTCTGCCCAGGATTTCCTGGACCTCCAGAGATTCAGGCAGAGGCATCACAGAGCCCTGAGTCTTTTCCACCTCAGGTGTTTAGTCCTGTCCCCATCCTGGTCACCTGCTCTCAGGTGTTTCATTCCTCCCTGGACAAGAAGGCTCAGGCTGGAGTTAACAGAATAAAGCCCTAGAGTTAAGACAGCAGTGTCAAGGCACCAAGATCAATGTCAAAGTCACTCCAGCTGTTACTTGTATTTCTCACACACCATGAAGGGGACACAACATCTGAGCAAATCCGTGAACAGGTCTGCCCGCCTCCAGGGTGGGAGAGGGATGCGGATGAGTGGCCAAGTGAGATCCCGAAGTGGGCTGGGGAGGGGAGGGACTGGGCCCACTGGGGTTCGTTGCTTTAATCCCATTGCAGGCTTCAAATGGGGCACAGTTCCACAGGTGGGTTGAAGGTTTCTGGAGAGGACCACCAGTGCAAGTGGGAGGCTATGGTTCTTTGGAACCAGGGTTGACCTCTGTGTCCCCTTTAGACTGCCCAGGTGAGTTGTTACCGCCTCCACTGCCCACCTGTCCACTGCTCCCAGCCCGTGATGGAGCCACAGCAGTGCTGTCCCAAGTGTGTGGGTAAGTAGCCTCACTCTTCCCCTTGCACCAACCTCCTCACTGCCTACTGCCCTTTACCTCACTCCTGGTGCAGTTCCCGGCTGAGCAGAGCCCTCGGAAGGAGAGGTGCAGCCTCTGCCTGCTAAGGCACTGAGAAACAGAGATGCTTAGGGGAGAAAGCGCAGATCCCCATGCAGGGCTGGAGTAGCAGCGAACTTCTCATTCTTAAGTAGGTGTGCATGGTAGGAGGCAGAAAAAAGGGTAGAAAATAGCTGGATGAGACAGGGGCTTGCTTGGCCTGTTGACGGAGCACTCTCAACTGGCTAGCCAATCTCTCTCTGCAAGCCAGAGGGCAGGGGAGTGGACACAGTCTGGGAAGTGAAGGTGAGTGATCTTGGACTGGAAGGCTTTTGACTGGATCCATTTTCAGTTGCCATAGCAAAATACCTGAAGCTGGGTGTATAAAGGTTATTTAGCTTACAGTTTTGGAGGCTGGAAGTTCAAGATCTGGCAGCCTTCTCAGTGTGGCTTCTGGTGTGGTCCCTCTTGGTGGAGTCACAACATGGCAGAGAAACAGATAGGAAACTTACTGAATGCAGAAGGCAAGAACATAGGTAGACTCGCTATATTTATTTATTTGTTTGTTACTAGGGATTGAACCCAGGGTGCTTTACCACTGAATCACATCCCCGGTTCTTTTTATTCTTTACTTCTTTTTTTTCTGGCTTCCTCTTTTTTATTGTTTGTTCTATTTAGTTATACGTGGCAGCAGAATGCATTTTGATTCATTGTACACAAATGGAGCACAACTCTTCATTTGTCTGGTTATACATGATGTAGAGTCACACCATTCGTGTGATCATACATGTACATTATATAATGATGTTTGTCTCATTCCACCATCTTTCTTTGCCCCTGCCCCCATTCCCCCTCATTTCCCTTGACACAATCCAACATTCCTCCATTCTTCCCTTACCCCCACCCCGCCATTATGAATCAGCATCCACTTATCAGAGAAAATATTCAGCCTTTGGTTTTTTGGATTGGTTTATTTCACTTAGCATGATATTCTCCAATTCCATCCATTTACCTGCAAATGCCATAATTTTATTCTTTTTAATGGCTGAGTAATATTCCATTGTGTATATATACCACAGTTTCTTTATTCATTCGTCTTTTGAAGGGCATATAGGTTGGTTCCACCATTTATTCTTTATTTTGAGACAGCATCTCAGTTACAAAAGTCCTCACTAAGTTGTTGAGACTGGCTTTAAACTTGTGACTCTCCTGCCTCAGCCTCCTGAGTTGCTGGGATTAAAGGCGTGCACCACCGTGCCTGGCTGGTAGACTTGCTTAATAATGACTCACTCACAGGAACTAACTAGGTCCTATAAGAACTACATTTTTCTCTTCTAAGAGCAGTGCCTCAATGACCTCACCAATTCTAGTAGGCCCTACCTCTTAAAGGTCATGCCATCTCCCAAGACCCACCCTGGGAACCAAACTTCCAGTTCATGAACCTTTGGGGGACACACTCAAATTGTAGCCCAAACCAAAGTTGTCCTGTAGGGGAGCCTCCATGATGATCTCCCTGGGGCTGGGAGGGACCAAAGGAGTTGGTGCCTGTACTCCAAGTTTCCTCCAGTGCTGAAATTCAGGGACTCTATTTGTCCTAATGCTAAATGTCTGTGATTCCATGATTCTAAGACTTAGAGCCTCTCAGACTGGGATACAGGAAGTAGAGAGAAGAGAGATGGTTTGAGAACAGCTGGTACAACCAAGTAGCCTATGAGGGACCAACTTAGAAGGACAGGGAGATGCTGAGAGGAGAATGAATGTTCAGAAACAACAGGAAGGTGACAAGGAAGGGGTTCCCTACATTGGCCTCAACTCTGGGCTCTGGAAGCAGGCTGTCCTGTAAGCTGTGGGGGGGGGGTTCATGTGGAAAGGGACCCATTTTACAAATGGGAGCCCAGGAGGGCCCTGACGTGAGTCACAGAGATCCCTGGCTCTGGGTGAGGAATCATGCCTCCTCTATGGCTGGTGCTGACTCCAGGGTCCTCACCTCTTGGCTCACTGTGGACTTGCCGTGCCTTGGCCCATCCCTTCCTACTTGAAGGCTCTTCACTCCCTGTCTCCACCCTTTGCCCCTCCACCTGCTTGGCTCTACTTGTTCTTTTATTTTTTTTCAGTACTGGGCTTGAACCACTGAGCTGCATCCCCAGCCCTTTTTATTTTGAGACAGGATCTCACTAAGTTGCCCAGGTTGGCCTTGAACTTGCAATCACCCTGCCTCATCCTCTTAAGCTGCTGGGAGTACAGGAGTGTGCCCCTGCATATAGCTTCTCCTTGTTCTTCGAGACTCCATTTAGCCATCAGCCCCCCTGGGAAGTCTTCCCTGAACTCCCCTCCATGTGGCTTCTCTGTGCAGCCACTTCTGTGCTGCCACCAGCCCCAGCCCTCTCCATTCTGCAGTGTCTTTGCTGTGGCTTGTCTTTCTCTCCCATTAACATTGTGGGCCCTCTGATGGTAGGATCTGGATGAATCTTGATCTTCACTCCATTCCCAATGTCTTGCATGGTGCCTGGTCCAGGGAAGCTGCTTGGTAAAGGTGCCTTGAATGAATGAGTTGTCTCAGGCCTGGAGGCTCAGCCCTCTACCCAGCCGGAGGACTGACTTATTGGCAGGTGATGGGGAGCAGGGTTCTGGTGGTCGGTGAATGGTGGAAATTTGTACCAAGCACAGGGACAGTGGAGATCATTCCAGCTGACTCTGAGAATGTAACCCTATGAGGATGGGGACTTTACTTCCTCCCAGCTGTATCCCTTGGCACCCAGAACAGGGCCTGGCACCAGGAGTTGCTGCATGAACGCTGTGCGCCTCAGTGGAGCTGAGGCTTCTGGCCTTTCCTTCTCGCTCTGGTCAGGGCCAGCTCAGACACTGGGGCTGCCAGTCTGTGGTGGAGGGCCATGAAGAGAGGGACATGGTCAGATGTAGGTGTCTGCAGGACCCCTTGGTGGGCTGATGTGGAGAATGGCTGGGAAGACAGAGGCCAAGGCTCAGTTTAAATGCCAAGAAGAGATAAAATGCAGAGTATTCAGAAGAGTGGAGTATTAATTCTGACAAAGATCTTAGGTCCACCTAAAGTCTCATTTTCTTCTTCCTCCTGCCCCTCCCCACCTGCAGAACCTCATACCCCCTCTGGGCTCCGTGCCCCCCCCAAAGTCCTGTGAGCACAATGGGACCATGTACCAACACGGAGAGATCTTCACTGCCCAGGAGCTGTTCCCCACCCGCCTGCCCAACCAGTGTGTCCTCTGCAGTTGTACCGTAAGACCTTCTATTGCCCCTGTAGTGTCCAGGCCCGGAAAAAGCACAGCAGTATGGACAAGGGTGGGGAGCATCATTTCCCTGATCTTAAAATGGAGAGGCTTAGAGGGAAGGGAACCTGTGGGGTTTGGAATATCCTGCCTTATCTGGGTCAGGTGACCTTTCTCCGGGCTTCTATACCCTCCCAATCTTCCTGTTGCAGCCCTGGTCGCTGATACTGAATGACCCATTTCTGCTTTCCTCAGTGGGCACTGCCCTCCTGGAGGGGTGGGAACCTCATACTTTTTGGCCAGGTGGGGCAGTGCTGGGGATGGAGTGCAGGGCCTCACGTATGATCAGCAAGCACTACACCACTAGCCACGCATCCAGCCCCAAACATACCCGTTCTGTTTCTGTGTCTCTGCTGCTCTCGGCCCAGGGTGTGGCCTACAGAAGATGCTTATAAGAATTGCAGAATGAATGAGTGAATGATCGTTTATCAGTCCTGGGGCATAGACACTAGGCCAGACAGTAGCAAATGGAATTTAATCTGAAACTGCTTCAACTCTCCCTGCCTGTAGTCAGAGACAGGCAGGGCAGACCTGGCAGTATTACCAGAAACAGAGAATGGCCTGGAAAGTCCGAGCCCTCTAGATGGGGCTCTCTTTCACATCTGGAGAAACTGCTCCTCTGACCTCCTCGCAAGCTGATCATCAAACTTCTCTGGCCATAGTTGCCCGGACTCCAAGAAGGAGTCTGACGAGGTGATCTCTCATGTCCTCTTTAGAGGAGGTCTCAGAGACTAGGTTTGAACCCCAGCTCTGCCTTGGTTCCTCGTGCGACCTAAGTGGGTCTCTTCTCTCAGACCTGCCTCCCCATCCCCTCAGTGAGAAGCCCCATCAGTCTGAGGTTCTGAATCCAATCTGCTGCTGCAGAACAAGCAACTCAGAAATACCTGGAGTGACTATGTCATGACTTTGGAAGTGGACTGAGCCTCTCCCCGTGGTCTAGTACATTGCACCACTAGACTCATAGAAACGCCATTTAGATCTATCTATAGAAGATAGAAGGAGGATATCACTATTTCTATTCTTTTTTTAAAAATAACTTTGTTTATTTATTTATTTTTATGTGGTGCTGAGGATAGAACCCAGTGCCTCACATGTGCTAGGAAGCACTCTACTACTGAGTTACAACCACAGCCACTATTCCTATTCTTTAGATTAGAAATTTGGAGCTCAGAACAATCAAGTGATTTGCCTAAGGTCACACAGCTAGTACATGGAAGAGCCAGAATACACACCTAGGGCTACATGACTCCAAAAGCCCATGTTCTTTCCCCTGTGTCACACTGCTTCCTGTGTAGGGAGGGCCTGGATTAGGACAGGTGTGTGAGAAGAGGGAAAAATGATGGTTGTAGGCTGGTGAGAACATTCTAGTGATTCCTCTGTTCATTCTCCCTGGATAATAGAGGTCCCCCTTTCTTTCTTCTCATCCCTGCTTATGAGACTGGCTTGACTCCTGGCCTCATCTAAGAGATGGGGATCCTTTCTCCTCAGACTCACTGGGAGGAGCAGGAGTCACATCACTTCCTCCAGGAACACTAGCCTCCCACTGGTTTTCACAACCATTCCCTCAGTTGAACCCCACAACCCAGATGGGTATGCCCCCACATCACAGAGGGAGAACGTTGAGTCCAAGGAGAACAGAAGCCCTCGCCAACCTCATCTGGTCCCATGCCTCCCAGAAGGCCCTTGCCTGTGGTCTTGCCTTCCAAGGTTGGTCCCAAAGTGGGAGGCCCAGGACTTTCAGTAAGAGCAAGATAAGCCCCAGGCGTCACTATCACTCATGGGAACCCCACCCATGCTGTGGTCCCTGTTCCAGGCCTTGGAGAAGGATCTTGATTCCAGAAGGAAAAGCCTAAAGACTGCACTCCAGTCCATCCCGCCCCAGTCATCTCTCTGAAACAGTCCCTCCTTGGGCTCCCTTCATCTGCAGGATGGGGTCAACCCCACCTCACAGGTTGCTATGAGAGCCCAGAGGAAACTAGTCATGAAAAGGCTTTAAAAAAGGAAGGATGGTATTACCTTCGGAGGCTGTGGGGACATCCCCCTGTCCCTCAGCCCCAAGCTGGCTGGACCTCGCCCAGGAACCTCATGCTTTCTGCCCCACACCTCAGGGGAGACCTTCAGGGCAAATGCTCTCAGGGACCAAGGCTCTTGTAGCCCCAAGGCTGGTCCTCTTCAGAGCTCATTTCCAGCCCCCATTTGTTCTGTCTGTCAGGAGGGCCAGATCTACTGTGGCCTCACAACCTGCCCTGAACCTGGCTGCCCTGCACCCCTCCCGCTGCCCAACTCCTGCTGCCAGGCCTGCAAAGGTGAGTCTGTACCTAGACCTGCCAGTCACCCTGGCCCCTACTCCAAGGACTAACCATGGACTGTCAGAGCTAGGAGAAACCTCCAGGGACACCCAGTATACGGTAGGCCATTCCTCCAGGGCACAGGTGGCTTAGCCTGGACCCTCCCAGAAAACAGGGCCCATTGCAGAGGCCCATGTGCCATTTACATCACTATGGCAACCCCAGGAGCAGGGAAGGAGAGAGTCAGCAGAGCAGGAGAGAGAAGGAACACAGGGATACATTTGGGAGCTGACCTGTGCTTGGCAAACAAGGTGACCTCGTGCTCCAAGTAGTCTTCCTAGAAAAGTCTGGGGTGGGGCTGGGGGCATGGCATAGTGGCTCCCTATGTACAAGGCTCTGGTTTCTATCCCCAGCACCAAGGAAAAAGGAAGGAAGGAAGGACAGGAAAGAAAGATAGATAGAAAACTATGGGGGTGGCAGAGGAAGTGGTAAGGATTTATCTACCCATATATCCATTCCCATGGGTCAAAGGTTCACCCCAAGGGTGGGGAATTCCTTTACCCTTCCCTGTCATGTGTTCCTGTCGGTGCTGGGTGCTGGGTGCTGGGTGCTGGGTAGCACTGGAGCAGAACACAGGAGTGGAGTGAGGTAAGAACTCAGGACACCGGCCACGAACAGGAGGTGCAGGCCCAAGGAAGGGTGCTGCTAGGTCGAGGACACGTTGGCTGGAGAGAAGGGACACTGCTGTAGTGTGACAAGCGGACACATCCCTACAATCAGATGAGGCTGACAGGAGCGAAAGTGGCCCACAAGCGGGAGCCAGCACAGGCTGGGACCACGTCTCTTCCCGTCTTCCTCGTGGCAGGGTGGGGCACAGGACTGGGCTCATCAGAGCTCAGAACGGCTGTCAGGCAGAATCCAGGTAGAATCTCTGGATGAAGAGAGGCCCCACATGGGCTAGCAATGAGCTGGCTTGAGTAGAAAGAAGTGGCCAGACTGTTCCCTGTGTGCCCGGTAGTCAAGGACAGCTTCCTGGAGTAGGCGGTGCTCAGGGCAGGGGAGTGCTTCACTGTGAAATGGTCCCCAGGTGGTGGCATTTTGGAAGGTGCACTAGACCAGGAGTCAGGTGACTCCAATGTAGTCCTGGTTCTTGAGCTAACTCCACAAATTTCTTGTCTTCTCTGGGCATCAGTTGTGCCCAGAGAAGTTGGGCCTGTGATTGCCAACAGATATTCTAACTCCAATGTCTGAGTCTAGGAAGCAGGAAAGCTTGGTGGGAGCCAGATGGTAAAGTGAGGCCGACCTGGGAGAGAGGATGGCATCCGCGGCTGTAGAAAGCTATGGGGCTCCAAAGGACTTTGTGTGCTGGTTCCCAGGGGAGTGTCAGCTAGAAGGTCCTGGGGTGTTCAGCTGGAGAGGCAGAGGGGCAGAGGAGAGGAGGGACCTGGGAATGTGTGGTGAAAACCAAGGCCTAGTTCTTGAGTGAAGCTGTAGGTAGAAGGAGTGGCTGCCCAGGATACTGGAGCTAAACTGGCTGCAGGAATGGGATTCTGGGTTCTTGGACCATCCATGATGCCTTAGTATCTCGGAGAGGCAACTTAGTTTTGTTTTTGTTTTCTTAGATGGGGTCTTGCTATGTTATCTAGGCTACTCTTGAACTCCTGGGCTCAGGGAACCCTCCTGCCTTATCCTCTCAAGTAGTGAGACTACAGGTGGGTGCCACTGTGCCTGGTTCAGAGTTGACTTTTATATAAAGACTAAACAAAACCAGACACAGTGGTGCATGCCTGTCATTTCAGTGATTTGGGAGACTGAGACAGGAGGATCATAAGTTCAAGGCCAGTCTCAGCAGCTTAGGAAGACCCTAAGCAATATAGCGAGACCCTGTCTCTAAATAAAAAATAAAAAATGTTGGGGATGTAGTTCAATGGTTAAGCACCTCTGGGTTTAATACCCAATATAAAACACACACACACATAGACACACACACACACACACACACAAACACACACAAACCAAACAAGATGCTCTGGCCTGGTCAACAGTCCTAATGGTGACCAGGAGGTCAGTGTGGGGAAAACAAGGAAGCAATCCAGAATGAGGGAGGCTGAAATGGGAAGTGGGATGAGTTACCCCTGGGCAGAGGAGCCTGCAGGTAGCCTGGAGCTTAGAAACTGCACTAGACTCTGGAAGAAGCAGAGTCTCTGAGTGGAGGCCTCAGGGCCGGAGCCAACAGGGCTGAGGAGCTGGAGGCTGACCTGTCTTTCTTTTGAGTTTTCAGATGGGGCAGGGGAGACATCAGCTGAAGAGGACACCATGCGGTCCCACAGTGGGGCGGTAAGTACATAGCTTTACCGTAGTAGGGTGGGGAGAGAGGCTGGTATCAGGACCTCAATCTGCATAACTCATGGATCCTTCATGCCCAGGGTCAGCTAAGTTAGCCACCTCCCTCCCGGCACAGTCCAGCTCCTCTCCCTGCACTCCCATCATGGCTGATGGGCCAGGAGGAACCTTGGAGAAAATAGGTAGCCTCGCAGGGTAGGAGCAGGTCCTAAACCCTAAACTTCCTTACTTCCCTCT
This sequence comes from Glaucomys volans, assembly GCA_020662805.1. Lineage (NCBI taxonomy): Eukaryota > Metazoa > Chordata > Mammalia > Rodentia > Sciuridae > Glaucomys > Glaucomys volans. The sequence goes on from JAJEJO010001563.1 coordinate 253,255, forward strand.
TGGGAATCTCGTTGACACCGTTCCATCCATCCTGTCCTCAGGCTGCTTCCAGGAACATGTGCTCCTGAGGGAATGACCTCTGGTTTGGGCCAGCACAGCCCCTCCCCCACAGTTTTTGGACTGGTTCTTGTCTGGGATCTACCTCTGTTTTCTTCTCCCAGTCGGTCTAGAGTTAAGATGGGCTGAACTGCTCTCTCTGGTCCAAGAGGAAGGGCCAGACACTGACTCAAGGCCCCCATTGGTCCTCTGTGCTAGGTCTATAAAGGGAACAACCCCTCCTGCTCTTTCAGACTGGGTCCTCTGAATCCTGGGGCACTGGAGGCTGGGTTCTTCTTCCCAGAGTAGGAAGTTCTGGGTTCTGCTTCCCAGAGCACTCCTCAGGAGTGCTCAGGACCTCTCCTCCTCTGCTAGATCATCCTCCTTTCCAGGAGGATGTCATATTGTTTACCTCTTCTCAGACAAAAGAGAATTTCCCAGTTTGTACCCTTACTACGTACTCACCTTCTGTTTTTTGTTTTTTGTTGACTTTTTAAAATTGAATCCAGGGGCATTTTACTGCTAAGCTACATTAATAGCCCTTTTCATATTATTTATTTTTAAACAAAAATTTGACACAGAATCTTGCTCAGTTGCTGAGCCTCTCAGTTATTGGCCTTGAACTGGCAATCCTCCTGCCTTAGCCTCCTGAGTGGCTAGGATTATAGGCACACCATCTTTACCTTCAGTTTCTCAAACTTAAGTTCTCCACATCCTTCATCTTGTCTCCCAGATCAAGACCTCAGCCGCTTCTACTCACTCCAGCCCTGAGCTCCTGGCTCTGACAAGGCCTGTCACTATACTCTGAGAGTTTTCAAAGACCTGCTGAGAATGTCTTAGACCCCATCCAGATCTTTCTATCTGAGGCCTATCCCTCTCTTCACTGGCAGTCTGCTGCTGTCTACCTTCAAGCCTCTTGCTGCAGCCTGACCTGGGGCTTCTCCCCCAGCAGTGGACCATGGCAGTCAGTGAGCTGTGTTCTTCTTTTGCAGAGACGTTCCCAGGATCCATGTTCGAGTGATGGTGGGAGAAAGAAAGGCCCGGGCACCCCAGCCCCCACTGGCCTCAGCTCCCCTCTGGGCTTCATCCCTCGTCACTTTCGACCAAAGGGGGCAGGCAGCACAACTGTCAAGATTGTCCTGAAGGAGAAACATAAGAAAGGTGGGGGCTGGACCCTCCTTCAATCTGTTGATGGGGGCAGGGAAACCCAACTGCTTCCACCTCCAGCACCCCTCTACTCTGGTTCCCCAAACAAAACTTGGCCATGAACTTCTAATCTCACAGAATATCAAAACTGAAAGTGCCCTTGAAGGTCAAGGGATCTAACCCCCATTTGACAGAACCTTGAAGTGTACAGCATTGAATCAGAGATAGAACCAGTCCTAGAACATAACAATATTGTTTTGAGCCTTTGTCATTTCTTTTCTGGAAAATGGAAGAGACAGAACAGAGAGATGAAGAATGGTCTCTGAGCTGGAGTTATGGCTCAGTGGTAAAGCTCTTGCCTAGCATGTGTGAGGCACTGGGTTCGATTCTCAGCACCGCATTAAAACAAAATAAAGGTCCATTAACAACAGCAACAACAAAGAATGGTCTCTGCCCTCAAGTGGTTCATGGACTAGCTGGGGAGAAAGACATGAATAAATTAATATCAAGCAGTGCTGAGGAAAAGTTTGACAAAGGAAGGAGGGAGCTGGGCTACGGGAAGACAGTGGGGATAGAGTTGGGGAAGCCATGGCTGCATAAGGGGACAGGGGCCCCACTGCAGGGCTCCCCCACAGGTGGAGACAGAGGAGCCATGTGGATACCAAATCCCAGCCCATTGTACGAATAGGACACTGAGGTGAGGAAGGGGAAAGGGACCTGCCAGAGCTCCTATGATCAAGTGGTGGCAGAAGTTGATCTCAGATTTCCTACCCACAGGCCAGCCCTCCCTTTGCTTCACCAGAAGTGCCCTGAAGCTAAGGGAGGGCTCTCTATCTTCAGCTAGTCCCTACTGGGCATCTCAGCCCTGGGTGCTGAGATGGGGGATGTCAGGCTCAGGGGACAGGTGTTATACCCTGGCCTGCACTTTGCAGGCAACGTAGCTGGTCACACTGATGGTGGGAGGGAGCTCTTCCAGGGCCCATCCCATCTGCTGCTGGCCCAGAGATCTGACAGGGCCGAGGTCCTGACCCTTCACCCTTCCTGTCCTCATCTAGCCTGCGTGCATGGTGGGAAGACATACTCCCATGGGGAGGTGTGGCACCCAGCCTTCCGCTCCTTTGGCCCCCTGCCCTGCATCCTGTGCACTTGTCAGGATGGCCACCAGGACTGCCAGCGTGTGACCTGCCCCACGGAATATCCCTGCCATCACCCTGAGAAAGTGGCCGGCAAGTGCTGCAAGATTTGCCCAGGTACAAGGAAGTGCTGGGAGCAGGGAGGGCACAGACACTCTCCCCAGGGCCACAGACACTTGGAACATCTCAGCCCTGGAGGTGCACACACTCAGAGGCGCAGGACGCAGGGTTAGATGCACGGACTGTAGAAGCACAGGAGTGGAAAATGTCAGACTTTAATGGAACAATCAAATGTTACAGTAATAGACTCAGGTTCCTGATATAGATGTAGAATCAAATAATGTCTGGACTCCATCAAGTCATAAAATCTTAGAATCTTAGAACTTTCAAGAAGAATAGCTAATGCTGATTGAACACTTCACGAGTTCCTTATCTCATCCAGAGGACAAAGCAGACCCTGGTCACAGTGAGATCAGTTCCACCAGGTGTCCCACAGCACCCGGCCGGGTTCTCGTCCACACATCGGTATCCCCGAGCCCGGACACCCTGCATCGCTTTGCCCTTGAGCACGAGGCCTCTGACCAGGTGGAGATCTACCTCTGGAAGTTGGTAAAAGGTGAGCGGCTCACTCTAGACCCGGTGTACCTCTGGAGTTTCCCCTTCCTGTCCTCCAGACCCCAAGGGGCTTTAGGGATGCTTTGCTGATCAGGTGCCTTTGGATGCCCTTCCAGGTGTAAGAGTCCCTGATTCCAAAAAGCAGGGAGACCAATTTGGTCTGTGATTCTCTTGACAGTTGATAAATTCCCTCATTGAGATGCCAAGGCCTTGAAGTGCTCCCTCTCCTGGGGGGAAAGGGTTATTGCACCTTGCAAGGAGCCTATCCTGAGGAGATCAATAGTTGTTGTTGCTGAAAGGAGATCTTTCCAGGCAGGATAGCATCCCCAAAGCACTAGGCCTTGAGTCTAGTTTCACTCAGCCTTTTCTCAATGGTGGATCAGGTCACTTCAAGGTAAGTTGATGTCAGAACATATTTCTCATTCTGTGAGAAAATTGCCCTATTTAATAAGCTGCTCATATCACCAAGTGAAGGGTTGCTGAGAGTTTGGTTTTATGGCTTTTCTTAAAAAACATAAGTCCCTTAGGTAGAGTGAAACATTAAACCATGATTCAAAGTAAACTCTTTAAGTATGAATTGGTGATAACTTTCCTCCACTGATGGGTTTGGCTGGGGAAGTGGGGTGGAAGAGGAAGAGGGAATGATGATAAGAATGATGACTGACAATGACAACCAATGTGTGTTGCACTTTAGAGTTTATAAAGTGCTTCACATTCACTATCTCACTTGATCCTGAAAGATCCTGAGAGTTAGGTATTATTATCCCCATTTTACAGATGAGGAAACTGAGGCTCAGAGAGGTGAAGTGCCTGGCCCAAGGCCACACAGCCAGTAAGTAGAGGACGGGAGCTAGAGCCCATGTCTTGTGACGTCAGATGCGGCTCTTTCCCTGCTCTACTCTGCTCCCTGTCGTAGAAGGAATGGATGAAGAAAGTGGAGCTGTTCAGCCTGGAGAAGAGAAGACTCAGGGGGCCAGGACTGCTGGCTTCATGGCTCTGAAGGGCTGCCCCAGGCAGAGGGAACAGCCATATTCTGAGTGATCACAAGGGTCAGACCACAAGCACGGGCTTTGGAATATGGCAGACCTGGGTTCAAATTCCACCTCCACCCCTTCAAATCCTGATTCTGTGCTTTCTTAGCTGTGTGCTCTTGGCAATCACTTGACCTCTCTGGACTTCGGTTTTCTCTTCTGTTAATCGGGGAAGAGGGGTTTCGGAGGATTAAATGAAATGATGTAAGGGTAGCCCCTGACCTATAGTAAGTTCTGCAAATGTCAGTTTCCTCCTCCCGCCCCATGGGTTGGTTAGAATTGCAGAAAGGCAGGTACACCCAGAGCCTTCCTTCAAGGAGGGAGGAAGCTATGCCTAGGGGCAGTGAGTGAGCAAGGCCTGGGTAGGGGTCTGTCCCTTTCATTGTTTTGAGTCTTAGGATTTTGTGGGTCCCTGGGCTGGTGCTGGCTGCATGTTTACTCTGGGCCTCCCCAGAATCCACACTCTCCAAGCAGGTGCTCTGTCCAAGCCCCAGGCTCTGTCCTTAGGAATGCATGGCTTAGTGACCCAAGTGCAGTGGGAGCTGATGGGGAGCTGAGCTGATTAGGAAAGGCTCCCAGAGATGGGTCTCCACAATGTAGGGGGGTGAGAGGGACTTAGAGAGGCAAGAGGGGTGCTTTGCAGGCAGAATGGCAGTGACAGCCCCAAACTCTGGCCCCAGAGCCTACAATCATGTTGCTTGTGCACCGTGACCTGCACGTAGCAGGCACCTTGTAGCATGTGCTTCATTTAATCCTCATGAGCAATCAAAGGGGTGTGATGAATGCGCATTTTGTGGATAAGAAAACTGAGCCTGAGAAATCAAACAACTTGCTCAAAGTCACACAGTTTAAACAGTAAAGCAAGGATTCAAACCTAGGTCTGAATGTTCCCAGTGCCACCTCCACAGAGGTGACTTCTATGTTTTCAGGGAGGTGCCGGAGGAAGGCCCAGGAGTGCCAGGATGGCATAGCAGGGTGTAGCTCACTGCCAATCTCACCAGGTCGCACAGAAAAGAAATGAAGTATGTGTGGGACTCTTCACCTTCACAATGCCAGGCCACCCTCCTGTCACTACCATGTCCCCAATCTCCTGAACCTTGAATTGCCTAAATACTGTACCAGCCTCCCCATTCCCTCCCTGTCCCAGACCATGAGTCAAAACAAACACTCCTAGGGCTGATTGTCAGAGGACACCACTCAGTGTCCTATCAGAAGGGTGCAAACAGTGAGCAGGAGGGAAATGAGACGGGTGTTAGCAAGGCCTCCCCACAGAGGGCCAGCCCCAGGCATCAGAACCAGAGCAGAGAGTTGGCTTAGGTATAAGGACCTTGGAGATTCTGGAGTTTCGGAATAAGGAAGTTCTCAGAGGTCTTAATTCTGAGCACTGCCTAGGAAGGAAATGCCCCTTCCCCTTCCTGATGGTCTCTGGTCCTGCTTGCACATGCCCCCAAGTGACTCAGTCCCAACACTTTGAATGGCTCAGCCCAGGGATAGTTCATCTTCATAATGAATGGAACCTGTCTTCTTTCCTGGAACTCATCAACTAAAGCCAGCTCTGCCCTGGGGGACCACAGGATCCACCTACCCTCAAACCTGCACCATCCTTCAAAGGACAAGAGACACTACCATGGCCCTCAGGCCAGCTCTTGATTCCAGATCAAGAGCCCAGTCCTCTCCATTATGCTTTACAAGCTATAGTGCAGGCACCCTCCCTCATTCCTGTCATCCCCTCTCCAGGGGCAGGCCTGTGCATAAGGACCTGTTCCCATCTCATCTCGTGCTCATAACCCTGCACTCTTGGAGTTATATCCTGGTCCTTGGCCTCTGGGCTGTGGGTCCGGAGGACAGTGCTGGGTGTCTATAGAGATGGCACTGAGAACAGTCTCCTGGTTCCTAAAACTCAGTTCCAGGATCAGTATTTTCTGTTTCTCTTGATGGGATCCCACTCTGATTCCCATAAACCTGCTTAGTTCTTGGTTTTCTTGAAGGCAGTGCTGGCTTAATAGAGGTCTTGCTGGTTGCATCTGTTCTTTTTGGCCAGAGGCCTTGGTGGGTAACAGCTGGTGCGATGTCACAGTCCATGTGCTCAGGGCCTGAGTGTCATGTGTGTTGCCAGTGGCCAGCTCCCCATGAGCTGCAAACATCAGGGCATGCAGCTATACTTCATTCCTCCTTGGGCCTCACCTAGCCTGGGTACACATGTATTTGTCCATCATCCATCCATCCATCCATCCATGGATTCATTCATTCTACAAGCCTGATATGGGCCAAGCTCAGGACCCAGAGAGGAAAGTCCTCCAGAAGCTGGAATTCTGGTAGGGACACTGGAATAGACATAATAGTAACACCTTAGAAATGGGCACAATGACAAAAACCAAATGCTGTGGGTGTCCCAAGGAGGAAGTTCTCACTGCCTTGGGGGGGATTAGGGAAGATATAGCAGCCAAGCTTGGTGGATGGTACATCTGGCAATGGGAGAAGTAGAAGGCACAGAGAAGGTGTTCCAGCAAAGTGGCTGGATTGTAAGGGCTTGACCCTCAGGGAACTTAAGATATTTACTTAGAGCTGGACCCAAGGTACTACCACTCAGTTCTTTGGTGACTGAGTAAGCACAGCTATTGATCTTTACCATACATTCTCTGCCCAGGGGAGAGCTTGACCAGTCTATACGGCCAGTCACCTGCCTTGCCCTGCCCTTCCCTCTTTCTGTCCTGGCACTGTGGCCAGGTTGCTGTGTGAGAGCAGATGGTGCTGGCGACAGGAGGAGGGTCAGCAGAGAAGACAGGCAATAGGATGTGGGCCTTGTCTTGGAGGCGATGTGAAGGTCATGGAAGGGGAATGACAGGGTACAACATACATGCCAAATGACCACCATTAGGATTACAGTTTAGAGGGGCAGTGAAAGGGATTAGGCTCTAGAGTAGTGAGTGGGGCAGGGCAGTGGGGCCTGAGTGAGGAGAGTGGCGGTGAGCTAGGAGAGCAGATTGAAATACTTAGGTTTATTCCACAGGATTTGGTGTCTGATCAGAATGGAGGGGAGGGAGGTGGTTCTAAGTCTAAGTCACTGACCATAAGGTCCTGCTTTTCCTGCTCATGCCCTTGTCTCTGCCCTCAGGAATCTTCCACTTGATTCAGATCAAGAAAGTCAGGAAGCAAGACTTCCGGAAAGAGGCACAGAACTTCCGGCTGCTCACCAGCACCCAGGAAGGTGGGACCTTGGGCTGGAGGAATGGGGCTTGGGGGGAGAGCAGGGTAGAAGCAGGACCTCTTGGGGAGTTCTCAGGCTGCTGGTGCCAGGAGGAGGGGCTGTCAAGGGGGGGTGGTGTCAGCCACAGACGTCAGTTCCCAGCACAGGAATCCAGTGGGTGGCTGGGCCAGATTTCCCAACTCGGAAGTCAGAGAGGGAAGGTGAAGCAGAGCTGGCTGGCTTTGGTCTTGGTGCTGGGGGTAGGGATGGGGATGGGAGGACAGAGCTATAGGAGGGAGGTCTGAGCCCCAAACCCTGGTGCTCCCTCCCTCTCTACTAGAACATTCCCCACTGAAACCCTCCAAATCACTTTCCTTGGTACCTTTAGTTTGTTCTGCATTACTTTTAAGAAGATGGACCCAGTTAAGGGTAGGGAAGGGCAGGTCACAGATGGGAGTATTACCAGCAGGGGTCAGGAACCAGCCCAGTCCCAAAACACAGGTTGTCTGAAGGCTGGGTCACAGAGCAGAACTGTATGATGAGGATTTCTCCTCTGACCTCCAACCCCTGCCATGCAGCTCCTCCTGCCCTAAGCTTTCTCCATCCCCATCCCCACCACTGTTGTATGCATGCGCACACACACGCCCCTCTTCTCTCTTCTGCCTCCCTCCATACAGGTCACTGGAACGTCTTCCTAGCCCAGACTCCAGAACTGAAGGTCACGGCCAGTCCAGACAAAGTGACCAAGACCTTATAACAAAGACTTAAATAATTGCAGATGTGAGCTTTATCATTTTTGTTATTATATATTAATAAATAAGAACCTGCATTACCCCTCAACCCTGTCTGCTGTGTTCAATCCAGTCCCCTATGCACTCTTCCAGGAACTCTGCAAGGTTGGCCCAGTTATCCCTATTTTACAGGGGTGGAAACAGATCCAGAAGGGGCAGAAAGGAGCCCCAGTCCTCATGGTAGCTTACCACTGGAGCCAGGGATAGTTCCTGCAGCCTCCCAGCCCAGGACCTTGTCTGCCACAGTGCCCTTGTCTCCTGCCCTGCACTTCTTCTATCCCCAAGCCTCCAACTAAGACAGTTCCTGCTTTTACATGGACAGTTCCCTCCCTGACCCCAACCCTCCTGGCCTCACCTAAGTGGCATTGAGTCCAAGAAGGGGCACTGACTCAGTTAGCCAGTTGGGTGGTGAATGGAGCCTCAAAGCACTTTCCCAGGGGTGAGGGGCCCTCCCTGTTTTCAGTCTCTTGACAGTGATGAAACTGAGTTTAAAGAGCATAAGCAGTATTTCCCAGAAGGCACAGAGCTGGTTAGTAGCAAAGGTGGAACTGGAAGCCAGAGTTCCCTAGTTCCATGCTGGGACAAGTGTTAGAAGCCCAAATATTCTCTCCCCAAGGAGTTCCAAGGCTTTGCAGTGAGATGGCCAACTTGGCACCACGTTCTGAGAAGAACTAACTAAGGACAGATCAATAATTGATTTACATGCACAGTCCTTGACATATCAAAAGTGCTGTAAGGCCCATGATTTCCTTAAGGTGAGTAGTATAGGATTTATCCCCATTGTAAAGAGGAGGAGTGAGAGACTCAGGAAGGGTGATGTCTTCCCCAATGCCTCACAGTGTTTGGAGTGTTGAAGCAGGACCAGAGGCTCTGGTATAGTTGGTCTCAACTTCCTGTAGCCACGGCTCCCCTCAGCCACCCTGCCTAGGCCTGGCTGAAAGCCCTGGAGAGAAGGTGAAGAGGACACTCATACAGGCACTCAGAGGGCTGTTCTTGTAGCCTTGGTCTCCAATCTAGGGTTCCTGAAGTTCAGAAAGACTGCTAATAGCCCACCAGTGCCATCCTCCCTAAGCAGGGATGGGTGTCCAACTTTCTCAAGGTCCCTTTGCCAGCCCTAGGGGCCCTGGTTTGAGACATTAGGGTTGGAGTAACATGGTCAGAACCTCACCCTCATCCTCTAAGTTAGAAGACATCTACCTCCTTCCTTCATAGCCTCTGCCTGTCCCTCTTGAAGCAGACTCCTCACTTCAGCCTGCCTTGCTTCCATACAGGCTTAACCTAGAACTTAGGATGGGTTCTGAGAATCCCATATTTAAATGAGCACAGGAACTGTAAGGCTCAGCCATTCACGTGGTGAACTCTGGTCCTCTCTTTTGTTTATTATTTTTTAGTTGCAGATGGACACAATATCTTTTATATATATATATGTATATATATATATACATATATATACTTTTTTAGTTGTCAATGGACCTTTATTTTATTTATTTATATGTGGTGCAGAGGATTGAACCCAGTGCCTCACACATGCTAGGCAAGTGCTCTTCTACTAAGCAACAACTCCAGCCCGACACAATATTTATTATTTTTATGTGGCGCTGAGGATTGAACCCAGTGCGAGGCAAGTGCTCTACCACTGAGCTACAGCCCCAGCCCATCTGGTCCTCTTTCAAGCTAGCTTGGATGTATTCTTCTAGTGAAGCTTTCCCTGACACCACCACCACCACCCTGCCCTGGCACCAGGCTTCTCCCCTCTGCTAGAGTGGTCTTGGAGGCAGGGCTCTGCAATGGGAATGCTTCAGGGGATGGGATTGGATACAGAGCATGGATTTCCCTGTATACTTATCCTGATGCAGCAGGCCAATCTGCTGTCCTGTTTCTTTGATGGGCTTATCTGAAGCCTGTGTTGTGCACCCCATATTCCACCACGGGAGGGGCATATCAACCCCTCCTTACTCTGGTCTGGGCCTTCCTCAGTGTGTGAACACAGGCTCTCTGTGTTCATCTAAGCAGCTCTACCATGGCCTCACACTGCTCTAGTTGTTGTCTTTTCCTTCCATCATTCATTCATGAAACATTTTCTGAGCCACTCTGGGCTAGGCCTTGTGCTAGACCATTGACACAGCAAGGAGTCAAAACTGCCCTTCCTATCCTGAGGAGGCCTCAAGTCTTGAGGAGATCAGGGAGACGGAAGTGTTGTGCCAGGTGCAGTGGTGCACGCCTGTAATACCAGCACTTGGGAGGCTGAGGCAGGAGGATCACGAATTCAAAGCCAGCCTCAGCAACTTAGCGAGGCCCTTAGCAACTCAGTGAGACTCTGTCTCTAAATAAAATACAAAATAGGGCTGGGGATGTGGCTCAGTGGTGGAGTGCCCCTGGGTTCAATCCCCAGTACCAAAAAAAAAAAAAAAAAAAAAGTAGTGTCATGACACCTGAGTGCTAAGTGTGGTGATGGCTGTGGGGACTGTGGGGAGTACAGTTCCCAGCCCAAACTGAGGCAGTATACAATGGCTCTGAAGGACGAGGAGGGGGGAAAGGGGAGGGGGTGCCAGGCATGGTGATCCACACCTGTAATCCCAGTGACTTGGGAGGCTGAGGCAGGAGGATCCCAAGTTCAAAGTAAGCCTCAGCAATTTAGCAAGGCCAGCCTCAGCAAAGCCTTAAGCAACTTAGTGAGACTGTGTCTCAAACAAAAAATAAAAGGGCTAGGGATGTGGCTCAGTGGTAAAGCACCTCTGGGTTCAATCCCCCGTCCCCCCCACCCCCCAAAAAAAAAAGAAAAAAGAAAAAGAGGTAGATGGAGAGAAATGAGGGTTGGTGAGAGCATATGTAGAGAAACTTCTGTAGAAGATGGAAAAATAGGGAGAATCACAAATAGCTCACTGTTGTTAGACAATAGTTTGAGGCAATGGGCAAAGGGAAGTGAAGTTGTCTATCTGGCTGAGTCTCTGACTTCATTCTAAGGGCAGTGGGGAGCCTAGGTAGCACTTGAGTGCTGTGGTCAGATCTGTGGTTGAGAAAGCCGGAAGGGGTTGGGAGGTTGGGAGAAAGAGGCTGAGACCAGGTAGGAGGTAATTGTGGGAATCCATGTGAGGGATGACAATGATTTCACCTAGTAACAAAAAGGAAAAGGACCCAGAAGTTTCAGCTAAGCATACCTGGAGTCTCAGGAGACAGTCATAGCTCTTTGAGTATATATGGATCAGGAGAGAAGGCTGGGCCAGAGATGGGGAGTTGGGCACTATTGGCCTGTGGGTGGTAACTAAAGCCAGGGCAGAGACTGAAGAATGAAACCAGAGGGGAACAAGGACAGAGACCTGGACATCAGCAAGGGAACAATTGCGAAAGCTAGAGGGAAAATAGGAGGAATGGAGGTTGAGAAGTCTGCTAGATGAGTCCTTAAAGAGTCCTCTGTGAGTATAAGAGGGGTCTGGTGACCATGGCAATCAGCAGTGTCACGATTGTTGACAGGGAGATGCTGGGTTTTAGGGGGTGGGGTTGAGGTGGTATCTGGGAAGTGAGGAAACTGAAAAGTTTTTTAAGAAATCTGGCACTAAAGAAGAGCCAGGCATGGTGGTGTACGCTTGTAATCCCAGCAACTTGGGAGGCTGAGGCAGGAGGACTGCAAATTCAAGGCCAGGATCAGAATTTAGCAAGACCCTCAGCAACTTAGCAAGGCTCTGTCTCAAAATAAAAAGCAATGGGGATGTAGCCCAATGGTAAAGTTCCCCTGGGTTCAATCTCCAGTACTAAAAACTAAGCAAGTAAATAAATAAATAAATAAATAAATAAATAAATAAATAAATGTAAATTTAAAAGAAAGAAATTTGGCAATAAAGGAGAGAGGAAGAAGAATGACTGGTTGTGCACATGGGATGGAAAATGGATTTTCAGTGGGAGATTCAAGCCAGTCCCAGTTATGAGAAGAAAAAGGAAAGAAACAGAAGTGAGGAGGAGGAAGGTAAGGTTCAGGGACTGGCTGTGTAACCTTGGTTTGTCTCCCATGACAGACATGGGGGAGAAGGGAGGGGTAGTCTCCAGGGTTGCCCAGCTCTCCCCCTCTGGGGCTCCCCACACATCCAACAGGGAGTCCCATGGATCCACTGTCCTGCCTGGTGACCAGTGACATCCCTTCCCACATGCACAGCCATTAGTAAACAAAGCAGGTTCAAATTCATTGTCTTCTCTGATCCCTCTGACAACCCAGAGAGGTGGGGCTTGTTAACCATATCATAGAGATGAGGACATTAAGACTGAGGGAAAGTGACCAACCAAAACCACATAATAGCAAATGGAGGAGTTGGGTTGAGGACTATGATAACAGTATCCTTAAAAATCCCAGAGCAGTGGAGGGGGCCAGATCCTGGGCTTGGTCAGATGCAGCAGACCTGGGCTCAGAGCCCACTTGACCCTCCTGGCCCCCAAACTGGATCATCCTATTACAATACCAGGCCTGGCCTCCAAGTTTCCTGGGGATGCTTCCTCCTCTTCTTCCTGTAGGAGCTGTGAAGTCATGTCCTCCCAACCCCCCAAGAACATGGGGCTCTGGGAAACAGCAGTATTTCTGAGAAACAGGACGTGGCCTGTGGTTTGGAGCTGGCCTGGGGGTGAGGGAAGGCCTGGGGCCCCACCAGGCACAATGGCATCTCTCTCTAGGGCTGGCTCAGCAATCCTTCTTCCTTCGCACTGGTCCCTGGAAGTCACCGCTACCTACCTTCTCCTTCCCTGTCAGTTCAGGGAAGATGAGCAGGAACTGAAGTAGGAGGTGGGCAGAGGTTGGAAGGGGCATGGGTTGGTGCAGGGTTCTGTGTACAGGCCTTTCTATGTATATGGAAGTTTTCTCAGAGTCTCTAGAATTAGAACCTGGATCTTTGAACCACAGCTCCAGACTGGTTTAAAGACCACATGAAATCTGATGACTCTTCCTAGTCTCCCTCTGGCACAAATTAGAGTTCAAACAGCAACTGAGAGTCTGAACTGTGACTGGAACCCAAGGGTCTGATTCTGAAGTTTGGGTCTTCCCTGCTCCATGACACCTGTTCCAAGGATGAGGAGACTAGCATTCTCACCAGCTCCTCTGCCACCAGACTCTCTTCCCCAGAATGACCTTTCAAAAACAGATCTGACCATGCCTCTTCCTCATTAAGACCCTCTTTGCATGACTTTCCACTGCCCTTAGGATAATGCCAAGCTCCCTCTCCGGACCCTTCCTGGTCTGTCTCCTGTTGCCTCTTCAACCTAATCCCCAGCTTAGTCTCCCAGTGGCACCCCAGTGTCCAGTGTGCTACACCACCTGATCAAGTTGAAATGAACCTGAGCTCCAGGAAGACCTGAATCACAGACTCTGATACCATCAGAAATGTTCTCTCTCCATTCTCAATTCTGTTGCCCCTAAATATCAGCACTTTCTTTTCAACCAACTCTTCCTAGAAGTAGATAACACACCATGCCCTGCTGAGCAACCTCAAAGCTCATAAACAGACTGAGTTTGAAGGGTCCTCCTCTCCAATTCCAATAAAAATACTCTGATTGGTCCTCATTGGGTGATATGTAAATAACCTTGGGTGACTAAGGATAAGGTACTATGATATGATTGGAGGAAAAGCAGTGCCCCAAATAAGAGGGTAGGTAGCAAACACATGGTCACCAAAGATCCCTGTTTTCAGACTGCTACTAGTACAACTTTGCACCATTTCTTGGACCTGTGTCTTTTCTTCCATGCATTTACATGCTATTCCCTCTTTCTAGAATGCCTATTTTCTGTTCTTACTATTCCAGTTTATCCTTCAAGACTTCCTCAGAGAAGCCAGCCCTGGTCTTCCCCACTGCCTGGCACTGTAGGCCCTTCTGCAGTGGAACTTAACACTTTTTGACTTCAGTGACTTTTGAGCCTTTCTGCCACTGGACAGTAGGCTTCTTCAACAAGAGACCACATGGCACTATCTCTGGATGCTCAGCCCCAGCCCACAGGAGACATTCAATACATACTGATTAAAGAAGGAAATGAAGGTGGAAGAATGACAATGATAGGCAATGGTCGTGAAGACATGTAGTAGGTGCTCAAAAATGGTAGAGTCCCAATGTCACCATCACTGCCACCACCATTACTGCCACTTCCACCACCAAGACCACTCCTTATATTTTCGGGGCCCAGACAAAAATACAAATGGAGCCTACATATCAAAATTTATATTTAAAACTTAAAAGCCCAACTAACAAAGTATTACGTATATTCTCTCTTTCCACTTTGACAAATAGAACTTATTAATGACCTTCATGCCTAAGTTCAAATATAAAGTTTTCTGATTTCTCTGAATTCTGTGCCAGAACATGGTGGCAGAATAGGGAGTTTTCACTGTTGGCTTACCTGTCTTCTTCTTATTCTAGCTCTGTCCTATTCTGAGAGGGGTCTCATACATACACCTGCTGGACACCCCAGTGTGCATGTCTGTAATGGTTTTAGAACACCTTCATAAATGCTTTTAGACTCCCACCACTGTAAGGTGTGATCCATATCTTTTCCCCTTAAACCTGGGTAGGCTTGCCTCATTTGTACCAGCAGAATAAGGCAGAAATTAGGCTGGATAACTTCCAAGACTAGGCCAGAAAAACAACTCAACTACTGCTTTGTTTATGGAATTACTTGCTTTTGGAACCCTACATCGCTAGGTTTGAAATCCAACCACTCTGAGGCTGCCATGCTATGAGGAAGCCCAGACCACATGGAGGGGCCACACATAGATGCTCCAGTTACAGCTCTAACTGAGCTCCAGACCAACTTTTGGAAGCCATTATCAGATCATGTGCACAAAAACCTCTCCAGGTGATTTCAGTATCTAGCTATTGAGTCTTCCCAGCTGAGGACCCAGACATCATGGAGCAGAGACAGAGCATTTCATGGCTCCCTGTCCAAGTTCCTGACACACAGAATTCATGAGCATTCTAAAACATTTGTTCTAAGATGCTGAATTTTGGGGGCTGGGATTGTGGCTCAATGGTAGAGCACTTACCTAGCATGTGTGAGGCACTGGGTTTGAGTCTCAGCACCACATATAAATAAATAAATGTGCAGGTCTGTAAGTGGATTTGACTGTTTGGACAGAGAAATTCAGGATCCTGGGATCCTGAGTACATTCTACAAGGGGCTGGGGATGTATATCACCCTTGATCTCATGGACTCCTTGTGCTATGAATGTGGGGGGCAGTTGAAAGAGGGTCCATATGGGGCCTTTTAGAGAACCTGACTATGGGTGGGTGGGGAGTCCCTCCTGAGTTTAAGGGTGGTTTTGCTCTCCACCACCACCACCACCACCACCTACTACTACCAGCACAGGTGATGCAATTTTCTCCGCATCCCACTGTGTCCTCAAAAGTCCTCAGTGTGGTTAAGGAGAAAGAGACATAAACAGTGACAAAAGAACGTGACAAGCACTCAGATAGAAGGCAGCTCAAGGGGGCTGTGAGAAACCATAGCTGGCAGTTCGGGGAGAAGGTCAGAGAAAGTTTCCCAGAAGAGGGACCATCTAAGTAGAGACCTTAAGGAATGGCCCAGGGAAATTACCCCAGGTGGTGGGGGATGGAGAAATCTTATTCCAATTCTGGGAAACAGTATGGCTGGAGGCCCGGTGACAAGCATGAATGTGGACATCTGGGAACCTGCAAGAAGTCCAGCCAGGCAGGAGCTTTGGGCAGTGGAGCACGGGGTGAAGGGCACAGTGAGTAAGGAGAAGCCTGGAGAGGGAGCAGGGCCGGCTTTTCCATTCTTTTAGAATGGGACTGATGATCAGGGAAGAGGTGCTGGCATGGCTGCCAATACCAGAGCCTATCCTGACAGGGATAGGGCCTCTTCCAAACCAGTAGTTATTTTAAATATTTCCCCTATTTTTGAGCCTGGAAGGATTTGCAGCAGTGGAGTAGCTTTAAATCAGATTTGTGCTTTACAAAAATCAGTTGGTTTTTTGTGGGAGAGGGCTTGGAGGGAGTCAAAAAAGGGAGTAGGATGATCGGTTAGTAAATGATTGCAGCTCACAGTGTCAGACTTGGTGGGAGGCTGGACCAGGGCACAGATAGAGAAGAGGATGGGTTTGTGAGTTATTTAGAGGGCAGAATCCAAAGAAGCCAGGGTGAGTCAGACACGGCCCCTACCTTCAAGAAGCTCACAGTGCAAAAAAGAAACAGCATGGACATGAAAAGCAATTACAATCACTGTTTTGTAGGTCACATGGGGCCTTTAGCACACACGTGAGTGATCTCACTTAATCCTCACCACCAGTCTCGGATGCAAGTATCAATATTCCAGTTTTGCAAATGAGGAAAATTGATGCCTTGTGGCAGATGCTGTTAGCTGCCTACCCAGCAGCCACTGTTTCTTACTTTTTCTTTTCCTGATAAAACCCCATTTGGATGGATGCTCAGCACCTGGGTGAACCATGACTGACATAAGCCAGCGCTGGTAATCCAATTCTCTTCTGTTGGTGACTGATCTAGAGCAGGGTACATGATCCAGTGCCAGTGGAGAGCAGATTTTCCTCCTCACAGGAGGGGGTCACATGAGGAGAAAGCATTTTTTCTGCTGCTTCTCTTTGCTTCTTGCTTCCTATGGTATTAGTTAAGGATGTGTGACATGGTGATGCAGTAGCCATGTTGTACCATGAGGCTGGGAATGATGAAAGTCAACATGCTGAGGAAGACTATAAGGAGCTGAGTCTTCAAAGACATCCATGACCCTCATTGAACTAATCTGTGGGTCTACCTCCACATTTCTTATTAAGAAAACAAGATGTCCTTAGTTTACATCACCATGAAGTGCTTTAGAAGTGAACCATTCAGTACCTCTCATCCCTTTGTCATTTTCAGATGAAAGGGCTCCAAATGCTGATGTTTCACTCCCAATAGCCAGGCCAGGCCAGCATCTACTTCTTGTCAGAGAACTGCCCTCACTGCTGGAGCCCAGTTTGCATGTGAGCCTGGAAAACCAGAAGAGCCTGGGAATCTACAACTCCTATCCTACCGCTGGTGGCCCTTATCCAGTGACTGATAGTGCAAAGGCATTAATCCCCCAGCTCCCTTGTGATGTGGACGACTGAGGAGTAACTTAAACTGTCCTCAGAGCATCTCTGTAAGACTGAGCCAAATTCCCCTTTGTGGGACTTGGCCTGAATTGTGCTCTTCCTTGCCTTCTTCCCTTTTTTCTTCCTTCCCACCCCACTTCTCCACTCCTCTATTATTGCTTTGTCTTCAAATGTGTTACTTCCAAACACACCACTTTCACACAACTCATCTCAACTTCTGCTCCTGGGAACCCCAACCTAAGAGCCACCATTAGCCAGGTTTTCTGTACTTAACAGCCTAGAGCATCCTAAAGGACTCAGGCCCAGCAAGGTGACATTTCCATGGCAAGTTTGTTCATATTTATCTAGGTTTTCTGCCTGAAAATCCTGTTTTGTTTTGTTTTGGGTTTTTATTTTGTGTTTTTTATAGTACTGGGGATTGAACTCAGGAATGATTGACCACAGAACTACATCCCCAGCCCTTTTCATTTTTTTGGACAGGCTCTTGCTAAATTGCTGAGGTCAGCCTTGAACTTGCAATCTTCCTGCCTCCACCTCCTCAGTTACTGAGATTACAGGCTTAAACCACACACCTGGCCTCCTGTGGCCTTGCTAATTAATAAGTTGATGATTGAAAATACATTTTAGGGAAATGCTATATCCTAAACATAGTAATGAACACAGTTATTTACTACCCAGTTACTGAGCATCTTCCTTAAGTCTGGCACTAGGCCAATACTACCTCAGTGACCTCTTTTAATCTTCACCTGATTAAACTTACATGTCTCTGCTTCAGGGTCTTACCAGGCTGCAATCCAGGCACCACAGGGTTACAGTAGAATGAGAGAAACAAATTATGTTTACCAGATTCCAAAACCCAATATATTAACCAGTATAGAAAATAGCCAGCACTTTGACAGGAATAGAGTGTGCTGAAGGGGTTCATAGTGACAAAGAGCACCCCCAACTGCAGCAGGGCAGGGCAGGGCTAGAGGATGTAGCCTTTCAACAGGGTCAGAAAGAAATGACCAGCTTCAGCTATTTGAGAGTGGAGGATGAAGGAGAGAAGAAACCATACTTCTAAAGAGGGGACAGTTTGGGCAAATGAAGCAGGCAAACACAGGCATTTGGGATGGGATGGGGTGGAGGGTGGCTTTGGCACAAGATAGGGGACTGTGAGAAAGGAGGCTGGAGATATGGCCAGGTCCTGGTTTGGAAAAACAGGCTAAGGAGTGGCATCTTTGTTTTGAAGACAATGGGGAGCCACAGAGTGTTGAGCAAAAGCAGCCATGCACAAAGATGCCTTTGGAAGAGTTAATGGTAGAGAATGAACGAGGGAACTGTTGAGCATCTTCTGGCCTCTGGTGGCCTTTCTCACTCAAGGCCACCTTTGATTCTTCCACAGCCCTAGAAGAGAGTACATGAATAAGGCTGTGACCATTTTGTGAATGAGGAAACTGAGGCCCAATGAAAGACATGGGGCCCTGTGTGATGAGTTTCAGTGATGATGCTTGGGAGGATGGGGACCAAGGACTATATTTTTTTCCTACAGATGTTGGCTCATCCACCCTGTGTACAGTCCACGTTCATGCAACAGATTCAACATGGAGATTCTTCAAAGTGTGGATTCTGGGACTCCAAGCCCCAAAGTTCTGATTCAGGAGGTATTGAGTGGATATATGAATTGGCATTTTAAACAAACACCCCAGGAGGACCCAAAGGTCCTGGTTACCCTTCAAGAAACTCTCAACCTGGCTGGAGAAGCGTGCCCATGATCCAGCCTGACCCTGCGAGGCCTTCTCCTCCTGGCCCCTCCCTCTGGTTTCTGTGTTAGCCCAACTCACACCTCATCACAACTTCAGTCTCAACCTCCCGCCTGCTTCACCCAGCAGCCGGTATGAACTTTCCAAAGCCCAAATCTGTCTCAGTCCCCAGCTCAAACCCCTTCCATGGCTCCCCATCACCCACAGGTAAGCAGCCACTCCCTCAGGTCCTGGCGGCCCAGCTCTGGCCAACGCAACGCCCACACTCAGCAGCCCTGCTCCCTCTGCCTCTTCCCGTGCGCCTTCTGAACGGCTCCTCAGCTTCCCCTAGGCCGGCCTCCTCTCCGCCGCAGAGCCCCCACACCTGTTAACCTTCTATTTTCTTTGTAAACCTCCCAGGAACACGCTAGGGGTGCGTGCTATTAGTCATGGGGAAACTGGGGCGCAGGGCGCGGGTAACTCGCCCCGGGAGACTCGAACTCGAGACAGCCGCTGCGCTGCGGAGGGCACACTTCCCGCGGCTGCCAGCAGGGGTACGCGGAGCCCGGGCCGGGAGGCGGGGTCGGGGTGGGGGCGCTGGAAGAACGGGGCTTTGATTCGGTCCCGGCGCAGACCCAGACGCTAATTAAAATCGCCTGGGCTGCGGGGGCGGCGGGGCGGGCACAAAGCCGGCTTTGACCCGGCGGCCGCGGCGCTGGCGGGCGCGGGGCCCCGCCGCACAGGGGCCGCTTGTGGGACGTGTTTGTTTTTGCTCGTAAAGCGCGGCCGCCGAGCGCTGCCCGGGCGGCGAGGGGGGCCAGAGTCCGGCGAGGGCCCCTGAGGCCATGCCGCCCGCCCGGTCCGCCCGGCAGCACTTGGCTCCAGCGCACCCCTGGCGACCTTGGGCAAGTCGTACTCCAGTTGGGCCTCAGTTTCCCCTTCTACCACATGGCAACAATGACAGCATGGTACACTGTATTACTAAGAATATTTGAGGGCTTGCTGTATTCCAGGCCCTGGGCGTAGGCTTTTCCCATTTCATTTTGCGAAATCCTACCAGCTCTATTAATATCCCCATTTTATAGGTGAAGCCCAGGAGGTGGAGCACCTTGCCCAAGGTCACACGGTTCTAAATGACAGCAGCCTGGAACCCAGGACTACGTCTCCAAAAGCCATAGGGACTGCCACTCAGTCGAAGGAGAACTAGGAAGGACCAGCTGGGCATAGGGAGGTGGGCTTCCGCAGGGGTTTTTCTGGTCAGAGCCTGCTCACCACCTAGCAAGCTGTCCTGTAGTGAGCTCCCAGCGCTGGGTTATTCAGGTCGAGCCCTAGACAGCACTACTCTGGCTCTGAGAGCTTACTTAATAGTCCCAGGCTTGAGGATCTCTGGCTGTGGCCAGTGGCGCTGCTGTGTAGGGGAGGTCCCTACACTGGGTGGGATTTAGGGGTATTATGAGGGCTTGCAGGGGTGCAAGTCTGTGTGGAGCGTGGATATGAGAAAAAGATGGGACCCTCCTTATTGGGAGCCTCCTTATTGGGAGCCCCCTTAGTGGGAGCCCTCATTGTTGAAGGGACCACCCCATCCCCACCCTCTGTGGTTAAGTCACTGAATCTTGGGCTTACCCTCTTAGGGTCTTTGCACTTGCTTTTGCCATGTAGCTTGCTAATCCCTCTACTTTTCACCTGACTCCTGCTCCTCTTTATTTCTCAGTTCAGAGTAGGCTATACCCTCCTAGCACCCACCACTTCTCTTCCAGAATACCCAGCCCAAGGGTAATGACTTGCTCAAGGCCTTTGCCCTTCCTGCCAGGCCAGGAGCCCCTGAGGATGGGAAGGACTTGTTCCCCTCTGTTGCCACTTCAACTCCCTTCATAAACTGGCCCAGGAAGAAGATGCACCAGGGAGGGTCTTCTCTGTGCTTTAGATAAGGGCTCAGTCTAGGCAGGCATAGGACTCAGTCAAGGCCTTGGTGAGGGACTTTGCATTAGGGTGGGTGTTGTTAAAAAAATATAGAACCTGGTGATCCAGGTTCACTGCCAAAGGAGGTAACAGGCAAAGCAGCAGATAGTCCCATTCAGTGACATGGGCCCTGACAAGAGTGGACCATGCTTGGGGTCCTGCCTCACCTCTGGGACTGGTCCTTTAGCAATCTCAACTCTATATCTCTGCATTCCCCCACTGCTCCATTGCCCTGTGTCTTTGTACATGTGGCTGGGGAGGGCTCCAACTGGGATGGGAGTCCTCTATTGATCCCAACCACCTGTGAGGAGGACAACACAAATGAGGAGAAAGAGGAGGACAAGGAGGGAGGGAGGGTTTCTCAAAGGCTCTTTCCCTCCCTAAGCCCTGGTAGCCAGAGCTTGGACAGAGACACTATTAACACAAAATTTGCAAACATGGCTTCTAAAAATAGCTCCTGCTGGCAAGGCCCACCTGGCACAGACTGCACCTTTGCGGCTGCTGGCCTGCTCCCCTTGGAGTGCTGGCCATCAGTCTGTCAGCAAACATGTCACTCTGCCCTCCCCCACCTGTGGTAAGGGGCAGCCGCAGCCCTGGGCTGGATCCAGGGGAGAGACCAACCTAAGATGAGACTTGTCCCAAACTGATGAGAAGTGGGGGATGAGCTGGTTGAAGCAGGAGACAGTTTTGTCTATAAGGTGGGTAGGGGAGACAGTGCTGTTGTCCACAGGAGCTTCCAAAATGGGGTGGGGTTGGGGGACAGGACATGTATATATAAAAATGACCAAAGCAGTGTTTAAACTCCTACAAATGAAAATAGCCCAAAATAGAAAAAACCCAGAAGATGAAGACAAAACATGGAGGAGGGCAAAGCCAGAAGAGTAGTTCCATGTTCATTATGGACCCAGAGTGGGGTGGGCATATGGTCACCCCCCAGTAAGCCCTCAGGATTTCAGGACCAGGAAGGAACCTGAGAGCTCATTTTGTCCAACTCTTTCATTGAATGAGAAAACTGGGGCCCAGACTTGTGATGTGAATTGCCAGGTCCCTGAGCAAGCTAGTGGCTTACTCTAGGTCTGACCTAGAACTAGTCTGCTGGCCTGATGCCATTTCCAACAGGCCCCTTGGCCTTCCACTCTACTGGCTGATGGAATAATCATCATTAATAATGACTCTCAAAATGCTCCTTTCCATTGTCAATTTATTGAGAAAGGATTTATTGAGCATCTATTATGTACCAGACACTGGGCTCAAGAAGGTGAACTGATAGGCAGCCCCTAACCCCAGTAAGTTTCATTGTAGTCAATAGCAAGAATGGCCAGGTGTGCAGAGCTCTGCTGTGCTCAGGTGCTTTCCCATTAATGCAGGACAGATCACTTGTGTTTCCGGGGATATGGTTGAGGAAACCAAGTCTCAAGGTAGTTAAAAACTTGTTTGAGGTCACTCAGCAAAGTTTGGACTTAAGCCTCCCCATCTTGCTTCTAGAGTTCTTGGGCTCCTTGAGAGTCAATGGAGACAGGCTTGTTGGGGGCCAGCCACTTGCTCCTAAAAGCTTCCTGTTGTGGATATCCCCATGGAGGAGGGCTAAGAGGGCACTGGAATCCTCATGACCAGAAATATCAGATTCCATGCTGGGCGTGGTGGTGCACGCCTGTAATCCAAGCAACTCAGGAGGCTGAGCCAGGAGGATCACGAGTTCAAAACCAGTCTCAGCAACTTAGCGAGGCCCTAAGCAACTCAGTGAGACCTTGTCTCTAAATAAAATACAAAATAGGGCTGGGGATGTGGCTCAGTGGCTGAGTGCCCCTGAGTTCAATCCCTGGTTCCAAAAAAAGAAAAAGAAATATCAGATTCCTCTGCCATGTCTTACTGTAGGTAGAGCTTACTGGCAACCTCTGGACACTGCATAGGTAGGTTCCCTGCCTTCACAGAGCTCATGGGGAAGCCTGGCTTCTCCCTATTAGATAGCACCTACCCAGCTTTCCCCAGGAATGGATCATACCCGACACAAATGCCCATTACTAGAATGGGAGAGTAAATCAAGAGCTGTAATCTTCTGGGTCCTCACACAGGCTGGGTTATGGAGGGGAGGCTAGTAGATCAGGAGATGTAGGGACATGTGACCTCCCTCAAGTGTACCTGGCTAAGCTGAGTTCCTCACAACAGCCCCTGGACATGGCTACAGACCAGACTCATGCTGGTGAGGACCCACATACCCACTTCCTCCTCTCTTTTTACATCATGTTGAATTCTTCTCTGCAGTGGACTTGTTCAAGGTGGCCTTACCTACACATTCCCTCTAACTATTCCCCTACACCACAGGGGCACCTCACCACATCTACACCTTCCCATTTCGCTGTCGAGAACTTCCCAGAACACCATGATGCAATCCTTGCCTCAAGAACACCCATCTATCACACATCTTGTGGGCTGAGAGGGCTCTGAGCATGGGCACTAGGAGGGAACGGCTGTCCCATTCCACTCAAGGACACTGGAGATTCACCTGCATCAGAGTTGTCCCCTGCCTGGGAAAGCTTCTTCTGCAAATAACCACAATGGACATAGTGGCAGTTTGAAGTTATGCCCCTTCCAACCCTAACTGCACCTACGGCAGAAGCATCCATCTCTAGGCTAAGCCTAAGAGAGACTAGCACTCTGTGAGGGGGGCTGGCTCTGAGAAGGTAGAGGCAAAACCCAGCCTAAAGGCATAAGGGGTTGGCAGCAAGCCTCCTCCATCCAATATTTTGTTTTTGTGAAGCAGATCCTCTACTCCTTTCAAGGAAGTGGTGCTGGGCAGATCTTTGCCCAGGGATGACTACTGCCTGGGAGTGAAGTTGGGGAGAACACCAACTGACATGCTCCCAGAGCTCCCAAAGTGTGCTTGGCTCAGTCTGACTGATACCCTTCCAGGGTTCTGGACTGAGGGTGTCTCCAAGCACTGGACAGATGAGAGTGGAGAATGGAGCACGTTGAGGGTGGCCTTGGTGTTCCTTTCCCAGTTCCAGGCCACATGCCCCCTAGAGAAGTATTCCTAAAGTGGCCCGAGGGCCTGGCTCCTTGCAAGCAAAATGCCTGCCTAGCTAATAGGTTGTCTCTTAGGGGGTTAAAATAGGAGACTCTGAGAGTGCACAGGAAAGAGAAGCAGAGACTGGGGAACTGAGAGTGAGGACTGAGAGACTAAGGGAGGAGCAGAGGCTGCTCATTGGAAGGTACTCGTGGGCTATCTAAGATCAGCAAAGCTGCAGTTGAGACACAGCTCATCACTGCCATACTGCCTGAGAAGTCCTTCTGTGCTCACAGCCCCCACATGTCTCTTCAGTTCCTCAGTGGCTCTCTGCTCCTTGCAACCTTAACAATCCAAACTTACCCCTAGACTCTTGCAGAAACCCCTGAGCTGGAAGGGACAAGCCCCAGTTGTGGCATCAACTGCAGGGTGACCTAGATAAGTCACTCACACTTCTCCCAGGCTCAATTTTCCCATCTGGAAATTGGGGAGATCAATCCCAGTTTCTCCATGTCCTTCCACAAGACATGATGCTGGCGGGGGGTGGGAGTTGTGAGAATAAATGAGATCACAAATTGGAAACCACATGGAGGCTCAGCATCCAATTACAAATGATTCATCATTTATGACCTCATCAGCATGAAAACACCAAATGGCAAATCCTCGCCTTCTGCCCTCCCCCAGATTAGAAAATTATTCATTCATTCAGACAGTGGATTCAGAAAAGCCCCACTTAGATATATGACACCATTTGGAGCTGGGAAAGGGAGACAAGAGAACAGGGCCCCAGCACAAGCCTCCAAGGGCTCACAGTCTGTCTTGGAAAGTGAGATTTACAGACATCCTCACCATGATCTTTGGGACCTATGCTATGCTAGCTATGTGTAGTGTGATTGATACATGATGATTCCATTCACAGATCAATCCCATCCTTTAGGGGGAACTGTCCTCGGACAGTCCTCAGATTACAGATGAGGAGACTGAGGGTCAGGGAGTTGCTGGGGAGTCTTGTTTAACATTGGTTAGTGCCACTTCCTGGCAGACCCCAGGAACCCAGGATAAGCTGAAGTTGAGCTTGCAGTTGTGGCAGCATCACTGGCTTCCTGGGATGCCGTTGAGAGAGACTGTGGGACACAGCTGCCTCACAGTCACTCCCTAAGTCAGCACTGGCCTGGCCCCATGTTGGACACTGTCATTGGGAGCAGAATCTTGAGCTTTAGACACTGAAGAACATGTGTGGCCAGAGCCACCTCACCTCCAGCTGCAGTTCCCCATCCTAGTGCAGTGGGCCCTGCCACATCTACCACCCTTTGTGGTAAGGAACAGAGCTCAGGGGTGTGTGCTTGCAGCTGGCTCCTCAAAGATGATGAGTTAGCTAGGGTGCAATAGGGCACACCTGCAATCCCAGCAATTCAGGAAGCTGAAGCAGGAGGATTACAAGTTTAAGGCCTGCCTCAGCAATTTAGCAAGAACCTGTTTCAAAATTTAAAACCAAAAAGGCTGGGCATGTAGCTCAGTGGTAGAGTGCCTCTGGGTTCAATCCTCAGAACTGGGGCAGGCAGGGTGGTGGGGAGATGAGTTCTACATTTGATAGGTTATAGAATGAATCCCCCTCGAGTCTGACCCTCTGTGGGGCCAACTAACTATGGGAGACTCAGCAAGATTCAAGGAATAAGGTGCCACTCAGGGTCTTAGCAACAGAGCCCAGGGTAAGCCTGGGACATCTGAGGAGTCACAGGGTTGCCATTTGCCAGGCTCTGTGCTAGGCACTCCCCTGCATCATCTTATCATTAAATGCTATCATTATCTGATTTTACAGAAGATGATATGGAGGCTTAGTGAGGTTTAGTGACTTGCCCAGGATCACATAACTAGTGAATGATGGAGTCAGGCCTCCAACCTCAGCCTTTGAGTAAAGACCATATTCTCCATCTGACATTCAAGACTTTTTGCAAGATGACCTCAGAAGTATCAACCAGACTAGCCTCCTGCCTCATGGTACCCAAGCATCCCTGCCCCTCCCCATTCTGAGGAAAGGATGGGGCAGGAAGGAGCCGGGGGAGGAGGAGAATGAGGTGTCTCAGGGGTCAAGGAAGAGGGGAAATGTGAACACAGGAAGACAGGTCAGCACCTTGTCTAGAGCTCGGTGACTCGATGTTAGTCACTTAACTGAAGGCCACAGATTTTGTGTGTGTGATTAAGCCCTCTCTGGGCTTCAGTTTCATCCTGTCTTGAAGAAGTGGGCTTTGGGCGGTCTCTGGAACTCACCAGCTCTGACACTTCCTCTAAATGAGGCAGCTGCAAGGCCTTCTCCATAGCCAGGTGACACCCCAGCTACAGGTACTCTGTGCTCCAGATGGGACAGTAGTAGTGACCCCCCCGCACCCCACATGTATACAACATGCCAATCTTCTTGAGGCATACTTTAGGGAGGGGTCCAGCCCTGGTGGGTGCTCTCCTGGTTGGAGGAATCTCAAGAGCCCTGTGATGAGAGGCAGGGCACCTGGGTTCTGATTTTGCTCTGTTGTCTACCCTCCTGGAAGATGGGGGTGTGAGGAAGGATCGCTAGTCTCTGAGTGTGCTTCCAGTCCTGATAATCAATGAGTTTATGAATAAAAATAGAAATGGAAGGATTCCAGGCATTGGTGGGGAAGTTGGGGGAGATTTATAAACCTGGGAAGCAGAGCCTTTGGCAGGAAGTATAGCTGCTCCCTTCCCCAGGCAGCTTATGGACTGGATGAAAAATGGATGAGGAGGATCTGGAGCAGAGAGGAGCAGAGAGAGATGGGGACTGGTGGGACAAGACAGGCAGTGAGGCTGAGGTGGGAGGAAAGGGAGAGGTCAAGAAAGAGAATAGGCAGAAGGTGCCAAGTTCAGGTAAGAAGGGGTCATGTCAAGCTGCACAACTGCACACCAGGAGCAGGAACTGCCAAGGGTGGAGGGACATCCCTAGGCCACCAAAAGCCAGATGTATGAAGAAGGAGCCATTTCAAAACTCCTTTTTTCTTTTTTCCTTAAGAAAACATTTTGGTGGGGTGTTGTGGCACCAGTCCAGTGACTTGGGAGGCTGAGGCAGGAGGATTGCAAGTTTGAGGCCAGGCTCAGCAACTTAGTGAAGCCCTGTCTTAGAATAAAAAATAAGAAGGGTTAGGGATGCAGCTCAGTGGGTAAGCACTCCTGGGTTCAATCCCCAGTACCAAAAAACCCCAAAACAACAACAACAACAAAACCAAAAAATTGGAACTACCCATTTTGGGAGGGCTGAGGCCCCTCTGATATCTTTTCTGTACTTTTCTGGAACAAAACTATAAAATCACAGTGATATCAACTAAGCAAAAGCAATAAGCATAGAGAAAAGTCTGAAAGGACCTCTTTTTTGTGGGGGAGGGGTGCCAGGGGTTAATCCAGGTCCTTCCTATACTAGGTGAGTACTGTACCACTGAGCCACTTCTGCAGCCCCCTGAAGGAATCTCTTAGCAGGGAGATAGGGAATAATGGGTAACTGGGCCACCGGACTTCAATTACAAATGTTCATCAGCTTACAAGAGGGTGATGTTCCTGATAAACCCTTTGTAAGTCATAAATATCAGATGTTGAAAATGCACTGAATACACCTAACCTACTGAACAGCCTCGCTTAGCCAGCCTACCTTCAATGTGCTCAGAACACTTCCATTAATTAGTCTACAGTTGGTCAAAATCATCTAACACAAAAGCTATTTTATAATAAAGTGCTGAATCTCTCTTTAAAAACACAAATGGGTGTTTTGAACACGTGATGGAATGGGAAAACAACACAATATCGAAAAACACTTTCAGCATAATTTACTGTAGAATATGTACTGTTTCCCTCATGGCGCCATGGCTGACTGGAGCTGTGGCTCACAGCGGCTGCCCTGCATTGAGAGAGTATAAGGGTATACGTCCTGGGCAAAGATCAACACTCAAAATTTGAAGTAGTTTCTACTGAATTTGTATTAATTTCCCACCTCATCAAGTTGAAAAAATCCTAAATTAAATTATTGTAAACTGGGAACCAGACGTCTCTGTGTGTGTGTATGTGTATGGTACTAGGGATTGAACCCAGGAGTGCTTTACCACTGAGCTACATCCCCATCCCTATTTATTCATTTGTTTTTAAGACAGGGCCTAAGTTGCCCCAGCTGGTCTCAAACTTGCCATCCTCCTGCCTCAATCTCCCAAGCTGCTGAGATTACAGGTGTATACCACCATACCCAGCTAACATTTCATTTCATAAAATGGAGGGTGGGTGCATGGATGTGGATCATATTATATTTTTTTCATATGTTGAAATATTTTACTTTAAAAATCCCTTTAAGAAAATTTGCCATGGCTGGGTACGGTGACATATGCCTATAATCCCAGCAGCTCAGGAGGCTGAGGTTGGAGGATTGAGAGTTCAAAGCCAGCCTCAGCAAAAGCGAGGCACTAAGAAACTCAGTGAAACCCTGTCTCTAGATAAAATACAAAATAGGGCTGAGGATGTGGCTCAGTGGTCGAATGCCCCTGAGTTCAATCCCCAGTAGCACCCCCCCAAAAAGAAAGAAAATTTGCCAAAATGTTAACAGTGGTTCTTTGGGAGTGTGGAATTATCATGATTGTTATCGTCCTTTTACGTTTGGTATTTTCTAAATATTTTATAGTGAGCAGATAAGGAAAGAATAACTAAACCTCTTATAATAAATAAACTCTTCCTCCTATGACCATAATTTGTTTTCAGTGGAAATTAAACACAAGTGGTTGAATCACTGCATCATCACACGCATTCTCATAGACTCAGAAAATCCCAACCCCCATCCATCATTCTCCATCTCTACCCAACAGCTGCTGCTTCTCCAAAATAAAGCCTCTGATCCTCTGAGTAATCCAAGCCCAACAACACTAAGTACGGAGCTTTATAACAGGAAAGATCTGTGTTTGAAAGTTAGCTTCAATACCTTCTGGTTGGTCACTTCACCACCATAAATCTCTCAATTTGTAAAATGATCCAAGATTTTTGTGAGGACTCAATGAAATAATACATATAAAGCATTCAGCATCCATTCTAACAGTGCCTGGCATGTGATGCTTAATAAGTTGTCTTCCTCATCTTCCTTTTCATTATCACCATTGATGACTGTGCCTACCACTTCCTCTAGGGAGCCTTCTTGATTTGAAAGAAATTGTCCAATCTGAATGGGGCATCAGTCTGGCCTTCTTCTTCTGGCAAAAGGTCTGGGTCTGGGTCTCAACCCTGTCACTAACTATGACACTGAGAAAGTTCCTTCCTCTCTCTATGCCTTAGCTTCTTCACTGGAAAAATGGAAGGCTTGGGACCCTGCTCTAATACTCTGGGACTAGAACAATCATATAATTTATCCCTCAAACCAAAATTCTTTTGAAAGTGAAAGGGGTACTATCACTCTCAGGATGACAGGTTTATGCCAAGTCAGTTTCAGGCACACTGGAAATCTGATCACTTTATACTCAGTGGATCCATCCCATTGCTTCTCTGTCCACTAATGTGTAGGAAGCAAAATGTGTCTCCCTAGCTTTCTTTCTGCCAAAAGATGGGCACCTCCTATCCCCTGGAATCTGGAGATTTTTTAGGTTATATGGTAAAGGAAATTAAAGCAGATCAGTTGACTTGGACATGAAAAGATTATTTTGGATCATGTGGGTGAGCCCAACATAATCATAAGAATCCTTATAAATTGGAGAGACAGAAAGGAAGGCGTTGGAGTGATGCAATGTAAGAGACATCCCACTAGTCATTCTGGCTTTGAAGATGGAAAGGGGCCATAAGTCAAGGAAGATATAGGCAGGCCATAGAAGCTGGAAAAGGTAATATGGAGTTACATAGAGAGCTTCCAGGAAGAAATGCACTTACTGATACCTGATTTTGGCTCAGTGAGACTTGTTTTGAATTTCTGACCATCAGAATCATTATACATGTGTTGTTTTAAGCCACTAAGTTGTGGCGATTTGTTACAGCAGAAATTAGAAACTAATACATCCACTATATAGCTCAGCCTCAGTGAGTCTGAGTAACCTTTGGCTGGCTGCTCTATGATTATTGTCCTTGGTGTGTAGGAGAACTAGTTTAAGCTCTAGAAGGGCAGGACTCTAACCCCTGCCCTGATATTAACTCACCTTTGGACTATGAGCAGGTAAGGTAACTTCCCTTGGGCCCCGGTTTTCTCTCTGTAAAATGGAGGTTAACACTTCTTGCTTTATTTATCTTTATCTGGGTGGGGAGTATTCAACATTCAATAAATGCTTACTTACTCATCCTGTGCTCAGCTCTGTATGCGGGTCTGGAACACAAGACCTAGTCCCAACCCCATTCCTGTTCTTGTTCTTGAAAAACTCCTATTCTGGATGGGAAAACAGACATGTAAGCACAATGTGATGAACATAAAGACACATTATTATATGTATACAATGAGAAAAATCTAGGCCCATCTGTTGGGGGAATGGTCAGAGGTTTGCTGGGCTTTAAAGGAGGAGCAGGAGTTAGAAAAATTGTACATGGAGGGTCAGCGAGGACAAAGCAATTCAAAGGAAACATCACAAGCAAAATCCCAGAAATGTAAATCAGCATCTTGGGGGACAGAGGGACAGGCATTTGAGTGGTGTTAACTTGGAAAGCATGAATGTAGAGGAGATTAAGTGGGACAATGGGTGAATGCATGATGTGAGCATCAGGTTGCATTTTTGGTCTGTGTCCCCTAGACCAGTGCTGGGTCAGGAGATGGTCTGTAACATAAAATTCCTCTTGACCTGGCTTCAAGTGATCCCTTTTAGTGTCTCATCCTCACATTCCCCCAGACAAGTGCCAAAGGCCTGGCAGCCTCCCCAGCATACTGGGGAGAGGGGGGCTGTGCAAAATTACAGCCACAGCAAAGAGGCCGGCGTGACCTCAGGAGCTGGGTTTCATCATTCTGAAATCATGCTCCTGGCTTTAGTCAGAGCAGAGAGGTGGGGAGGAGAGGGTGGGAAAGCAGAGTGGGTGGCAGTAGGTTTGGGCAAGGTGCCGGGGCTGGAGAAGGACGCAGCTGGGACCAGCAGGGAGTTAGACAGCAGCTTGGATACTGTCCATTGTGCTGTGTGACCTCAGGTTAGGTTCTTGTCCATTCTGGGTCTCTGTGGGCTTGTTCCCATTGGAGCCTCCTTGTGAAGGACAAGGACCTTGGAGTTTTCTGGCCATTTTTGTGGTTGTTATGGGTGAGGAGGAGTCCCTGTCAAGCCTGCCAGGGTTTGAGGTAGGACTCAAGCAGTAGGTTTCTCTGCTGCATCCACACTTCCTGGACAGTCATGCCTCTGTGAATCCACGAGAAGCTACCTGGCTTCTGTCAGGGACAAAGCTATAGATATCTCTCAGCTTTGGTTTTGCTGGTCCACACTGCTCAGATATGTTCCCTGTGTGCATTCTGCATCCTCAGCCAGTTCTTCTAAGTAGCAGTCCCTTCTAACAGCAGACCCCAGTCCCAGGCTAATACATTAGTTTGCTAAAGCTGACCTAACAAAATACTATAGACAGACATTCAAGATCAAGGTGTCAGCAGGGTTGGCTTTTTTCTTTTCTTTTCTTTTCTTTTCTTTTCTTTTTTCTTTTGTGGTGCTGGGGATTGAACCCAGGGCCTTGTGCTTGACAGGCAAGCACTCTATGAACTGAGCTATATCCCCAGCCCCTCCTAACCTTTTTAAATACATATTGGATTAGGGTCCACCCTAATGACTTCATTTTAACTTAATTACTTTTAAATGACCCTATCTCCAAATGTGGTCACATTCTGAGTTATTTGGGGGTTAGGAATTCCATGTATGAATTTTTGGTGGGCACAGTTCAGCCCGTGACACTGGGCTTTGGAATCACCAGTAGAACTCTTCTCAGTACAGATGTCTGGGCCTCTCCTCAGAGATTCTGTGTAGAAGCTTCATGAGGGCAGGGACTTTGCCCATTGCTATATCCCTACCACCTAGGGCAGTGTCTGGTATGTGGTGGGTGCTCAATAAGTATTTGTGAAATAAATGATTAAAGTGAAAATAAATGATTTAGTAAGCTTGGGATGGTGCCTTAACGATGTGTCATTTAGAAATTCCATGGTTGATTTTGATTCATCCTTGGGTGAAATACCCTGAGATTTGACTGGGTCTCATCCTTCCCATTGCTGGATGGGAAGTCTCAGGCTGGTAAGGACCAGAAATACTGCAGGGTGTGGTGGCACACACCTATAATACCAGTGACTCAGGAGGCTGAGGCAGGAGGATCACAAGTTCAAAGCCAGCATTAGCAACTTAACGAGGCCCTAAGGAACTTAGTGAGACTCTGTCTCAAAATAAAAAATAAAAAGGGCTGGGGACGTGGCTCAGTGGTTAAAGGCCCTTGGGTTCAACCCCTGGCAGAAACACTGGCCCTGCAACTCCACAGAGAATATAGACACATTGGTCCTGCCCTGGCACCTCCCTAGGCTCTCTAGGCCCAGGGTATGAGGGACAAGGGAGGCTGGACTTGATACCTTCAGATGCCTCAACTCTAATCTGTCCTTTGGCCTTTGTAAGCCAGAAGAGTGTTTCTAGAATGCTCATTTGATGACATCTCCACTGCTCAACACTCTTCAATGGCTTCTCCATCAGGTCCAAACAATAACCTGCCGTTAGCACACTTCACATTTGGTCTCTGCTGTGCCCCAAGCCCATCCCTCCCACTCACCCCCATGCAACCTGTAGTTTAAGCCACACCAAACCCAGCACTGTTTCCTCAGCCTATTATCTCCTTTACCTCTCATCTTAGCACAAGTTTTCTGGGATACATTTCTCCACCTTGTCTGTCCAAGAAATGTCTCATCTTTAAAACAGCCATTTGACCTTAGTGAGGTCTTCTCTGAAGAACCCAGGCTTATGGATAAGGGATATCCTCTGGGCCCTGGAGTCCCCGAGGCTTCCCTCTCTTAGTGCTGACCACACTGATGGTGAGTGTCCATTCTGATTTCCTCACCAGACTTGGAGCATCAGAGGGCGAGGCTGAACTGGTAAGTAGTTTCTGAACCCCAGAAGCCTTAACAAAGCATGTCACTGAGTCTAAATCTTCAGCAAGGGCTTGTTAAATAAAGAATGCACTCAGAAGGGAAGTGCTCTGGGAGGGTGTAAAGAGGGAAGGAGAAGCTCTAAAATGAGGTTTCCATAGAAGAGTTGCGTTTCAGGAGACATCTATGCCCTCTCATACTCATTCACAGAGAGCTGGGCTGGAGCTGCAGCTCCTCACCTAGACTTCACCTCCCCTGTCCCCCAGCCCCATCTGGATGAACTCTTGAAGCTGGCCAGTGTGCAGCAGTCAGAGAGCAGAATCTTAGCCTTAAATGAGAAACTCGGAGCTGGCAGGGCTGGCTAGGAATCTCTGAGGGAAATGAAAGGGCAGCATCCCCAAGGGGAAGAGTCCAGAAAACATCAGTAAGGAGAAGGGGCAGAGGTGTATAGCTGGGAGGCAAGAGACCTGATTTCCCAGTTCCATTCTGCAGCCTCAGAGAAGCTCCCTGGCTGTGACCTTTAGCAACTTCCTGACCTCTCTGGGTCTAGGTTTCTCAACTGAAAATTAAGGGGCTGGACTAGGGTTCTCTGAAGCCCTGGCCAGGAAGGTTTAGCAAAAGTGTGTCTACCTTAAAGGTGTGTTTGAGAGGACTGAACCCAGACTACATTCAGATTTCAGGGGCTCATATCCAGTCATGCATTTGGGGGATGTGTCTTTGGGCCTGGAAAAACTGGAAGCAGTTTCCCCAAGCTTCCTGCACTGGACCTCATCCCACAGTTCTGGCAGGCCCAGTGCAACTCTCAGCAGTAATGAGGCTGGCCACCTGGGGAGCCATAGAAACTCTGCCTGGCTTATTTTGTGGTGAAGCCATGGTCACTTTCCTGCCTAACCCTGAGGTGATGCTCCTGATCATAGTCTGGGGTCTGGGCAGTACCCTTCATAGGCCACCTGGGACCCTAAGAAGTATATTTGGTGGGGCTGGGCCTGATGGCAGTTCCAAGCCGTAGGGACCTAGGGACCAGGTTTCTAGCCATGTGGACAACCTCTGTTGGCCTGTATTCCCTGGGTCCCACCCCACCAAGACAGGGCCCGATGTCCTGGGCCTGGGCCTGCAGCCATTCCCTCGGCAGTGATTTCAGATTCAATTGGTGAAGACAGGCCTCCTGGGATGAGCCAGTTGGCCCCTCTTGTTATTTGCTTCTCAAAGTTGGAAAAACTACGCTGTGCACCTGGCAGTACTTGCTACTGCTGGGTTTTCTTTCTTTTTAAAAAAGAAACAGAGAGAGGAACCTCTGTGCTTACTGTAACCAAATTCATTTTATTGGCCTCTTGCATCTCCCACTGCAACAATAATGATCCCTTACATGATGAGTCTTTTATTGATTACAAAGCACTTTCTTATGCATTCTTTTGGGTCCCACAATTCTCAAAAAGAGAGGAGGCTGGCATTTTGTCCCTTATTATAGGTGAGGAAACATACACAGTCAGTCCAGTTGCCCAAGGCAGGATGAGCTAAGCAAAGAACCTGGGTTCTCTGATTCTAATCTTTCCCTTGTACCACACACCCCTCTTGTCACTTGAATGCTCAGGGTCTTAAATACCCTCTTCCCCAAACAAGGAAGGGCAGAAGGCTCAGCTGCCTTCCTTCTGCTCTTTGCATTCTATACTTTTCCTGGAGGTGAACTTAACCATCACCTCACCTGAAACAACCATTACTCCTAAATCTGTGTTTCCCTCTCAGGCCTGGGATCTTAAGACCCTTCCTTGCTTCTCAAACTAAAATGGCTGGACATTTCCATTTTGTGCTCCAAAATGCCTAGTGAATGGGACTGAATGTCCTGCATCAGTTAAAAAAAAAAAAAAAAGGAATACAAAACAAACAAAAACTGAATATACTTCCCATTCTCCTTCCTAACTGCTCTAGGGCTCTTTAATGTTCCCACCTGCTTCTCACTCTCCAGCTTAAAAACCCCTGCAATATCTGGAATAAATGAAAGTGTAATAATTGAATGAATATTATTACATTTTCCATCATGTTAGCATAAGTACTATAACAACTTGTCAACAATTTTTTTCCTTCTTTCATTTTCAGTAAATGAGCTTTATGGAAATAAAACTCTGCAGTACCCTAATCTAATTTCCCTTTCACTATCTAAATCCAGCGGGCCAGGTTCTGGACATTTTACTTAACCATTCATTCATCCAACAAATCCCAATTGTATGCTGCACCAGTCTATTTTGCATTCCATTGCTACATAATATGGAGTCTTGTGTGTTTGATTTCTTTCACTTAGCATAACGTGAATAAGGTTTACCCCTATTATAACATGTATTAATACTTCATTCCTTTTTCTAACCTTTATTTATTTTTATGTGGTGCTGAGGATCGAACTCAGTACCTCACACGTGCTAGGCAAGTGCTCTACCACTGAACTACAATCTCAGCCCCTACTTCATTCCTTTTTAGGGCTCAATTAATATTCCATTGTATGGATATACCACATTTTATTTACCCACTCAACTAATGGACATTTGGGTTATTCCATTTTTGCTGTTGTTTTTTTGTTGCTGTAAATATAAATAATGCTGCTATGAATTTTTGTGTGAATGTGTTTTATTACTTTTGGGTGCATACTTAGGAATCGAATTTCTGGACTATCTGGTTAAAGTATGTTTAACATTAGGAGGAATTGCCAGTTTTCCAAAGTGGCTCTGCCATGTTACATTCCCACCAAGACACAAGGGCTCCAATTTATTTACAACCTCACCAAATCTGTTATTGTCTCTTTTGATTTATAAGCTATGTTGGGTATAGAGTGGTTTGTGTGATTTTGACTTATTTTTTCCTAATGCCTAATGACATTGAACATTTTTTTGACATGTCCATTGACCATTTCTGTATTCTTTGGGGAAATATCTGTTCAGATCTTTGGCCAATTTTTCATTTGACTTATTTTTTGAGTTACAAAAATTGTTCTGGACACAATTCCCTTATCAGGTAAATAATTTGCAAACATTATTTACTATTCTGTGGGTTGTCATTTTACCTTTTGAGGGTGTATTTGGAAGTCCAATATATCTATCTTTTCTTTTGTCACTTCTACCTTTGGTGTTGTGTTAAGGAAGCCTTTGACTAACCCAAGTTTAGGAAGATTTACCTCTGTCTTCTGTTTTTGTTTTGTTTTTTGGTGTAGTGCTGGGATGGAACCCATGGGCCAACTCTACTACTCACCTTTATCCTCAGCCCTTTTTAAATTTTGAGACAGGCAGGGTCTTGCTAAGTTGCCCAGCCTGGCTTCAAACTTACCATCCTCTTGCCCTAGCCTCCCGAGTCTTTGAGATTATAGGAAAATACCATGGTGCCTGACTATCTCTGTCTTCTAAGAGTTTTGTATTTTAGCTCTTAACACCTAGGTCTATGATCCATTTTTATTTTTAAAAAATTTTAATTGTGATAAAATATTCATGATATATAACTTACCAACTTAACCATTTAAAAGCACACTATTCAGTAGTATTAAGCACTTTCATTCTGTTGTACTCAATCTGCAGAATTTTTCATCTTGCAAAACTGAAACTTCATTCCCATTAAACAATAACTTCCCATTCCTTCTTCCCAAAGCTCCTGCTGAGTTTTTATATATAATGTCAGAAAGGGACCTGTTGTAATTTAGATATGAGGTGTCCCCAAAAAGCTCCTGTTAAAACAGGAATGTTCAGAGACAAAACGATCAAAGTATGAGAGGTGAAGCATTTAATGGATTAACAATTTGAAAGTACGACTAACTGGGTGGTAACTGTAGGCAGGTGGGATATGGCTGGAGGAAGCAGCCCACTGGGGGTGTGCCTTGGGGACTGTTTATTTTGTCCCCAGCTCCTCAGGCTCTCACTCTCTCTCTTTGCTTTCTGGCTGCCATGAACTGAGAGCTTTCCTCTGCCATGCCCTTCTAAAATGTTGTTCTGCCTCAGAGCAATGGAGCTGGCCCACCATGGACTGAACTTCTGAAACCATGAACCAAAATAATATTTTCCTCCTCTAAGTTATTCCTGTCAGGTATTTTTGTTACAGTGATGAAAAGCTGACTAACACAAGCCTTAATTTCATTCCTTTGCATGTGGATATCCAGCTATTTCACTACCATTTGTTGAAAAAGACTATTATATCCCCCAGTGAATTATCTTAGCATTCTTGTCAAACACCAATTGATGATAAATGTAAGGGTTTAATTATGGAGTAGCAATTCTGTTCCACTGATCTATGTGTGTCTATCTTTATGTCAGTACCAGATTGTTCTGATTACTATAAGCTTTGTAGTATATTTAGAAATCAATGAGTTTTCCAACTCTTTATTTTTCAAGAATGTTTTAACTATTCTTGGTCCCTTTGCATTTCCATAAAAATTTTAGGATCTGTCTACCAATATGCTGGGATTTTGATAGAGATTATATTGAATCCACAGATAAATTTAAGAAATACTGCCATCTTTACAATATTAAGTCTTGATTCATGAATATGGGATGTGTTTCCCTTTATTTAGGTCTTCTTTCAATAATGTTTCATGGATTTCAGAATATAAGCTTTACATTTCTTTTAAATTAATTCCTATTTTAATTCTTTCTTATACTTGGAATTATTTTCTAATTTCCTTTTTAGATTATTTATTGCTAGTTTGTAGAAATATAATCAATTTTTGTATATTATGTCTATATACTGAAACTTTGCTGAAGTTATTTAGATCTAATAGTTTTTAGTGGATTTCTTATTTTTAGATATAGATCATGATTTCTGAATATATAGTTTTACTTCTTCTTCCAAAATGGATACTTGATTTTTTCCTGCCTAGTTTCCATGGCTATTAACACCCAGTACAATGTTGAATAGAAGTGGTCTGAGCAGATATCCTTGTCTTGTCCCTGATAAAGGGAAAATGTTCAGTCTTTCACCATTCAATAAGATGTAACTGTGTATATTTATAGATGTCCTTTATTAGGTTGAGGAAGTTCCTTTCCAATTTCTACACACACACACACAAATTTGTTGTTGTTGGCACTGGGATTGAACTCAAGGATGAGGGCCTTGCTCATGCAAAGAAGGTACTCAACCAGTGAGTTACATCCCCATCCACTGATTCTTAGTTCTTTAGTTTAGTTTTGTTTTTTTAATTGTGAAAGTACTGGATTTTGTCAAATGCTTTTTCAAACTCTATTGAGATAATCATGTGGTTTTTATCCTTTATTCTGTTGACAAGGTGTATTATATTCATTTATTTTCAGGTATTAAACCAACCTTATCTGCCTAAGATAAATCCCACCAGGTCATGGTACAAAATCCTTTTTATGTGTTGCCAGATTCAGTTTGGTAATATTTTGCTGAGGATTTTTGCGTTCATATTTGTAGGAGATACTAGTCTATTGTTTTGTGATTTTCTTTCTAGTTTTTGTATCAGGGTCATAACTGAAACCAATGAGTAGGGAAGTGTTCTCTTCTAATTTTTAAAGAATTTGTGATGAATACGTATCAAATCTTTTAATGTTTTGATATAATTAATTCTTTTTTACTTTTGTTTATCCATTTACTTGATAGATATTTGGGGGTGTTACTAATTTTGGAGTAAACCTGCTAGGAACATTAGTGTGCAAATCTTTGTATGGACATATATGATCTCACTTTCTTGGGTATGAACTTACAAGTAAAATTGCTGGGTCATTTGGTAAGTGCATGTTGGCTTTATGAAAAAATTATAGATGGTTTTTTTTTTTTTTTTTTTTTTTTGGTACCAGGGATTGAAGTCAGGGGTGCTCAACCACTGAGTCACATCCCCAGCCCTTTTTAAAATTTTTTTATTCTGAGACAGGAATTTGCTAAGTTGCTTAGGCTTCACTAAGTTGCTAAGGCTGGCTTTGAACTTCTGATCCTTCTCCCTCAGCCTCTTGAGCCTCTGGGATTACAATGTAGCACCCAGTTAGACTGATTTTCAAAGTGGTTGCTTCATTTTACACTGCTACAGCAATGTATTAGTTTTTTCATTACACCATAACCTCACATTCAATGTTGCCAATCTTTTTAATTTTAGCCATTCTGGTGGGCATGTTGTGATAACTCAATGCTCTTTTCATTTACATTTTGCTGATGAATAATGATATTAAACACATTTTCATGTGCCAATCAGCCATTTGTATAACTTTCTTTATACATTTATGTCCATTTAAAAATTATATTTTAATTGGGACTTCTTGATATTAACTGTATAAGTTATTTACATATTCTAGATATGTAAAATATATGTAGATATAAACATATCTACATATCTTTGTAAAATATATGTAGATAATGTAGTCAGATATATAGATTTATGTATGATGAATATGCACTCCCAGTCTATATTTTCCTACTCATTTTCTTAGCAGCATTTTTTTTTTTTAGTAGATAGACTACTACCTTTTTAGTAGATAGACTATTTATTTTTATGTGGTGCTGAGGATCAAACCCAGTGCCTCACACATGCTAGGCAAGCACTTACCACTGAGCTACAATTCCAGCCCCTCTTAGCAGTATCTTTGATGAGCAGAATCTTTCAATTAAACTTCAAATTTTGATAAATTCTACTTTCCTGGTTAGGGTTTTATGGTTATTGCTTTCTATGTCCTAAGAATCTTTGCCTATCCAAAGATTATGAAAATATCCTTTCATGTTCTCTTCTAGAAAACATTTCCATAGCCAGTCATTCCAGAACTATTTGTTGAACAGATTTTCTTTCCTTATTGAACTACTTTTGCTCTTTGGATATAAATCAATTAACCACTATTTCTGGACTAATGATTCAGTCCCATTGATCTATTTTTTCTATCTTTATGTTAATACCATTCTATCTTGATTACTGCAGCATTCTTTGAAATTTAGGAATCAGGCAATGTAAACTCACTCCCTCTGTCCTAATTTCAAGACTGTTTTATTCTAGATCTTTTATTTATGCATCTACATTTTAGATCCAACTTGATTTCTACATAAAAACCTACCAGAAATTGGTTGATATTTCTTTAAATCTATTGATCCATTTGGGGAGAACTTAAGGTAATCATATTGCATTCTTCCAATCCATGAACATGGTATATTTCCCATTAATTTAGTTTAATTTCTCATCAATGTTCATAACTTTTAGTGCAAAAGTCTTATATATATTTTGTTAAGGTTATCCCTAAATTTTTTTTATGTTATTTAATTTTTTACATTTTCAATTGTTTATTGCTAGTATATGAAACAACTGAATCTTGTATATTCACCATGTATGCTGTCACTTTATTAACTTTTAAATTAACTTATAACTTATTAAAACAGGGCTCTTTTTACTTTAGATTTATTAAGACTTTCTATGTGATGATCATGTTCTTTGAAAACAAAGACAGTTTTAAGTCTTCCTTTTCAATCCATATGATTTTTACTTTACGCAACAAATTGGCTGCAACCTCCAATAATAAAATATTGAATTAATTTATAATATCAGATATCATTGCTTTGCTCCTGAACTTTTTGGGAAGATGTTGAATATTTCATCATGAAATATGATATATGATAATTAGTTTTTCATAGATTCTACTTACCAGATTAAGGATGTTTTCCTCTTAGTTTTGCTGTTGTTGTTTTTGTTTATTGGGGATTGAACCCAGGGGTACTTTACCATACTAAGCCACATCCCTAGCCCTTTTTATTTATTTTATTTTTAAACAATGTCTCACTAAATTGTTTAGGCTGGTCTAGAACTTGTAATCCTCTGCCTCAGCTTCCCAAGTTTCTGGGATCACAGGTGTGTGCCTTGAACTTCACATTCTATTGTCTCAGCCTCTCAAATCACTGGGATTACAGTCCTGTGCCACAATGCCTGGCTATCCCAGAACTTTTAATTTACCTGAATCTCTCTGTTAAACATGCTGTCTTGTGAGCAGCATATGTTTGTGTCTAGTTTTTGTTTGTTTGTTTTTAATCTGGTCTGCAAATTCCTGCCTTTGAGTATTCAGTCTATTCATTTATTAATTTATTTAAGTACTGGGGATAGAGCCTACTGCCTCACATATGTTAGGCAAGCCCTCTACCACTAAGCCACATCCCCAGACCTTCTTAGCTCTCATTTTGAGCCAGGGCTGGCCTTGACATTGCAACCCTCCTGCCTCAGTCTCCCAAGTAGCTGGAATTAGTGACCTGAGCCACCACATTTGCCCCAGTCTCTTTACATTTAATGTTAATATGATTATGTTTAAGTCTACTAATTTTCTATTGCTTTTTACTTGTCCCATCTATTCTTTGTTCTTTTTTTCTTCCTTCAAACTTTCTTCAGTTTATTTTTTAGTATTCCACTTCATCTTCATTATTGGTTAAATTAGCTTTTTTTTTGATTTTTTTGTTTTGAGTAATTTCTCTGAGTTACAATATGCATACTTAACTTAAAACACTTTCCTTATTTTCAGTGCTGGGGATTGAACCCAGGGCCTCATTCATGCTAGATAAGCACTCTACCATTGAGCTACACCCAACCCTAATAGTTTAAATGATTCTATACCACCTCAAGTATAACATAAGAAACTTACTTGCATATTTACTCCTCCTATCTTTTGTGACAGTTGCTATATATTTTATTTCTACTTATGGACTCTATGATACATTATTACTTGTGCTCTTAACATTCAGGTTTTTAAAAGATACTTGAAATACAATTTTATTCTGATTCTAAACAAAAGAAAATGGGAATAACGGTAACAAGATTTTATTACTGAATATTGTGATGTGAAATATATTTGAAACTTGAGAAGGAAAGATGAGACTCAAGAAGGAAATAACTGTTGGGCATGATGGTGCACATTCAAAGTTAGTCTCAGCAATTTAGAGAGGACTTAAGTAACTAAGTTGAGACACTGTCTCAAAATAAAATCTAAAAAGGGCTAGGGATGTGGCTCAGTGGTTAAGCACTCCGGGGTTCAATTCCTGGTACAAAAAAAAAAAAAAGAAAAAAAACTATGTTCCAAAACCACTAAGTATGTATGTCCAAAAAATGAGTTGTTTTTTTTTTTAACTGCCACGTGCACTCCAAAGTCTATGTAGTTCTTTCAGCATCCCAAAGTTGAAACTCATGTTCCATTCAGCTAATGCCAAACATGCTGCACCACTGATAGCACAGCACAATTGCCTGTAACACTAGACTTCTGATGATGGGCTTCAGCTTCCTGTTCTAACAGGTCATTGTCCTCATCCAGGAGAGCAGTTATCTGAGCAGCCTCCAAGTTATGCTCATATTGTGCTACCAAAGCTGCATCCATGACAACCTTTGATAGGGCAAGAGCAGGCATGGCAACAAACTCCATGTTAGGATTTCCAGAGAGGTGCTCTCCCCCACCCCTTTTCTTTTTGTGGTACTGGGGATAGAACCCATGGGTTCTCTACCCTTGGGTATCCCCAAACCCTTTTTATTATTATTATTTTTTTTAAATTTTGGAATAGGGTCTCACTAAGTTTCAAACTGGTGATCCTCCTGCCTCAGTCTCCCAAACTGCTGGGATTACAGGTGTGCACCACTGCACCAGGCTCTAGTGTTTTCTAGAAAGTCAGAGGAAACCCTTTTCAAGTTGTATCTGAAAACTACAACTTTTCAAAGTTATAGCTACTTTTGGCAAAAATGCCATAGTATTGAAGCCTCTTCTTTTTGGTGGAAGACATTTTTCTTTCACTTTCTTGTCCTTAAAATATACTTTGTTGCTGTAACAGGACTGGGATGTTTTCACATATTTGTATCAGATCTCATGCCAGTTAGGCACCATCATGCAAGCATTTTAATAGCTTGCTGGGCTATTATAATAGATGGATGTTACATCAAGCATTTTAATAGCTTGCTGGGCTATTATAATACCCAATTTTTGAACCAAAATTTTTCTTTGTATTTTACATTTGACTTAGTGAGTACTTGTTGGAGTGGAACACAACAACCAGAGTAGCTACATGCTTCTCAAATTTATTTGGAATTTGAGATTTGGGTGTTGTGTAATTTCTCTGGTACCACCATTACCAACCCGTTTTGGTTTGACATGAACTTCTGGTTCTACTTGGGCAGCCATGATATTTCTTCTGGAAGCATGTTCATGCCTTGACTCAGCTATTTTAACAAAACAATCAAGAAAGTCTCTAATATTTGCTCATACTCTCCATTCATTCATGTAAATCTGGGTCTCCATCTGAAATTATTTTCCTTCAGCATTTTTTGGAACATAGCTCTACTAGTGACAAATTCTCTCAGCTTTGCTTTAATTTTTTAGGATTATTTTATCTGAAAATAGAATTATAGAATTAGAATTCTTTTCTTTCATGTTGTCTTTCTATTATCTTCTAGTTTGCATTGTTTCTAAGTAGTCCCTGAGAATTCATCATTGTTCTCCTGCATTAATGATTTTTATCCAATAGCTGCTTTAATGATATTCTCTATCATTTGTTTGTAGAAAATTTATTTTGCTGTATCTCAATATGGTTTTCTTTGCTTCATCCTGTC
This sequence comes from Glaucomys volans, assembly GCA_020662805.1. Taxonomy (NCBI): domain Eukaryota; kingdom Metazoa; phylum Chordata; class Mammalia; order Rodentia; family Sciuridae; genus Glaucomys; species Glaucomys volans. The sequence continues at coordinate 296,505 of JAJEJO010001563.1, forward strand.
CAGGGGGCTTCTTGGATCAATGAGTTTACAATTTCCATTAAATTTGGAAGTTTTTCAGTCATCATTTCTCCAAATACATATATTTGACCTAATCTCCCTCTCTTCTGAAACTTCATTTTGTCACAGAAGATACTGAGTCTTTTACTATTTTTTCGAACTTTTTGTTCCTATGATTTAGTTGAGTTCTGTTTGGGGTACCAGGGATTGAACCCAGGGGCACTTCATCACTGAGCCATATCCCTAGTCCTTTTTATTTTGAGATGGGGCCTCGCCAAGTTGTTGAGGCTGACTTTGAACTTAAAATCCTCCTGCCTCAGCCTCCTGATCTGCTGGGATTAAAGACGTGTACCACCGCACCCAGCTCCTGTAATTTAGTTTTGATTAATTCTTACTTCTGTCTTCAAATTCACTAAACTTTTCTTCTCTAGTGTCTAATTTGCTATTAACTTTATCCACTAAATTTTTTACAATATATTTTTAGATTGGTTTTAGGTTCCCAGAAACTAAGCATGTGGTAAAGATTTCCCATATACTCTCCATGCCCACATACACATAGCCTACCCCGTTATAAAAATCCTGCACCAGCTTAGCATACTTGTTACAGTCAGTGAGCCTATACTCCACATATTATTATTACCCAAAGTCCATGGTTTACATTAGGGATAATTCTTGGTTCTATATGCTGTATGGGTTTGGACAGATGTGCAATGGCATGTATCTGCCTTCACAATATCAGACAGAGTAATTTCACTGCCCTGAAGATCCTTTGTGCTCCACCTATTTGTCCCTCCCACCCTCCTAACCCTTGAGAACCAATGATCCTTTTGCTGTTTCTAGGTCTGCCTTTTCCAGAAAGTCATAAAGTTGGAGCCATACAGTATGTAGCCTTCTTTTACTTAGTAATAGACTGTTACCAACTTATAATGGTCTAACTTAAGATTTTCAACTTCATGATGGTATAAAAGCATACCAATACAACTATTCTGTTTTTCACTTGTAGTATAGTATTCAATAAATTACACGAGAAATTCAACACTTTGTTATAAATAGGTACTTGTTACATGACTTTGCCCAACTGTAGACTAATGTAAAATTTCTGAGCATATTTATGGTAGACCAAGCTATGATGTTTGGTAGGTTAAGTATATTTTCTTTTCTTTTTTTTTTGGGGGGGGGTACTGGGGATTGAACCCAGGGGCACTTCACCACTGAGTCATATCCCCAGCCCTATTTTGTATTTTATTTAGAGACAGGGTCTCACTGAGTTGCTTAGGGCCTCGCTTAGTTGCTGAGGCTGGCTTTGAACTCACGATCCTCCTCCTCCCAAGTGCTGGGATTACAGGCGTGCGCCACCACGCCCGGCAGTTATTTTCAACTGAGGACATTTTCATCTTGAGATGAGTTTATTCAGATGTAAACCCATTGTGAGCCAAGGAGCACTTGTGGTGCATTTAAATATCCTCTGTCTTTTCAAACCTGATAGCACATTTCTTTTTAGTATGAAATAATATTCCACTATGAGGATGTACTACAGTTTATTCTTCGTTTGCTGACTGAAGGATATCTTTATTTTTTAATATTTATTTACGTTTTGGGCACTATACCTTTATTTATTCATTTTATGTGGTGCTGAGGATCAAACCCAATGCCTCACACATTCGAGGTAAGCACTGCCACTGAGCCACGATCCTAGCCCTGAAGGATATCTTATTTCAAAATAATGACAACTATGAGTAAAGGTGCTATAAACATCTGTATGCAAATTTTTATGTGGATATGTTTTTAACTCCCTTGAATACTTAGGAATGAGATTAATTAATTGTATGGTAAGAGTATGTTCAGTTTTATAAGAAACCATCTCTCTCTCCAGTGGTTGTAACATTTTGCATCCCACTAGCAATGAATGAGAATGCTACATCCTTGCCAGTACTGGTATCGTCAGTGTTCTGAATTTTGGCCACTCTAATAGATGTGTAATGGTACCTTACTGTTGTTTCAATTTGCAATGCTCTAATGACAAATGATATTGAGCATTTTTTTCATGTTTATTTGCCATCTGTATGTCTTCTTTGCTGAAATCTTTTCCCCCTTTAAAAAAAAAAAATCAGTGTTTTTTTTCTTGTTGAATTTCAAAATTCTTTGTACATTTTGCATAATAGCCATTTAGCAAATGTCTTTTGCAAATATTTCTGTGGTTTCTCTTCTCATTTATTTTAATAGAGTCATTTCCAAAGCAGAAGTTTTGATCTTTAATAAAGTCCAATTTATCCATTCTCTCTTTCAAGGATCACACCTTTGGTGTTATATTTAAAATGTCATTATTGAAACCCAAGGTCATAGGTTTTTTCCTATGTTATCTTCTAGGAGTTTTCTAGTTTTATGTTTTACATTTAGGTGTATGATCCATTCTGAGTTACTTTTGGTAAAACATATAAGGTCAGCATCTAGATTCATATTTTTGCTTGTGGATATACAGTTGTTCCAGCACCATTTGTTAAAAAGATAATCTATCCTCCATTGTACTGCCTTTGCTCCTTTGTTGATGATCAGTTGGCTATATTAATGTGGGTCTATTTCTGGGCAGTCTATTGTGTTCCATTGATTTATTTGTCTTTTTTTTTTTTTCTTTTCCTCTTTTGTGGTACTGGGGATTGAACCCAGGGGCGTCATCCCCACACCTTATTTTTGAGACAAGTTGATGAGGCTGGCCTTGAATATCCTCCTGCCTCAGTCTTCCAAGTCACTGGAATTATAGGTGTGTGCCACAGTACCTGCCTATTTGTCTTTTCCTTTACCAGTATCACACTGGCTTTATTAACTTTAGCTTTTTAGTAAGTCTTGAAGCTGGATAGTGTCAATCATCTGACTTTGTTTTCTCTTTCAATATTATGTAGGTTATTCAAGTCTTTTGCCTCTCCATACAAACTTTAGAGTAAGGATGTCCATGAAATAACTTGCTGGAATTTTGATTGGGATTGAACTGAATCTATAGATCAATGCATGAATTTTTAATTACATTTTTCAGTTCTTTAATCTCTTTCTTTTTTTATAATAATTTTTTGGTGGTACTGGGAATTGAACTCAGGACCTGGCACATGCTAGGCAAACACTCTACCACCGAACTACCTTCCCAAGCCTTTTATAATTTTATTTATTGAAATTCTTTATTTTTCCCATTATGTTTATACTTTTCTAAAGCCCTAAATATATTTATAACTATTATAAACTCTTTGCTAATTCCAACATTGTCATTTATGGGTCTGTTTCTATTGAATGATTATTCTGATTGTGGGTTACATTTTTCTGCTTCTATCTCTGCTAATATATTTTAGGCTGGACATTATAGTTACTGTATTTGGGGTCTCTGGATTTTGTGGGGTTTTTTTGTTGTTGATTATGTTTTGAGACAGGGCTGTTGATAGGTGGGTAAACCTAGCCCCTAACGCACAAACTTTCTGCCTCAGTGTCCTCCTGAGTTGCTGGGATTACAGGCATGTATCATAATACCCAGTTTCGTTATCTTCTTTAATGGAGTTTTAAGTTTTGCTCTGGCAGATAATTTACTTGTAGATGAGCTTGATCCTCTTGAGGTTGATTTTTAAGCTTTGTTAGGGTGGATCTAGAGTAGCCTTTATTCTAGAACTGGATTTGCCCAACCCTAAAGGGGAGGCCTTTCTGAGACCTCTACTAAATGCTTGGTATATTCAATGAGAACTCAAACATATCTCAGTTCTACACATGCAATGGTAGTTGCCTAGCTTCCAGTTTTCCACAAATTGGTTCTTTGCCTGAACTTGTGGAATGTCACCTCTGCATGTGAAGGGTATGTATGTCTGCACACATTTCTGGAATCTTTTTTTCCTCAGTACTAGGGATTGAACCCTTGGGTGCTTTACTACTGAGCTATATCACCAGCCCTTTTTTAAAATTTTGAGATAGGATCTTACTAAACTGCCAAAACTGGCCTTGAACTTGTGATCCTCCTGCCCAAGTAGTTGGGATTACAGGCATGAATCACTGCACCTGGCTCGAACTCATTTTCTGTGTAACTCCATATCCTCTTAAACCCTGTCTCACAAATTTCAGTTGCCTCAGTAGCCCTGAACCCCCATCTCAGCAAAACTCTCATGTTCTCTTTGGCCTCTCCTTTCTTGTGTCAGAAAATGCCTCCAAATGGGGTTGTAATGAGGCACAACACATTTTTTCCCTCCGAATATGGATTATATTCCTATTCTGTCTGTTGTTCCATGACTGAAAACGAGCTTTAAATATGTTTTTTTCCATTTTTATAGTTATGTGCAGGGCAGTGGGGGGCAGAGGGGTTAATTCAGTACTAATTACTCTATATGACCAGAAGCTAATATTCCTCTAGTTAAAATCATTTTTACACTGTATGATGTTGATTAAGTCACTTAACCTTCATAAGCCTCAATTTCTTTTCAGGTCAAAATCAGGTTAACACCTACTTTAAAATATTATTAAAATGAAAATAAATACTATGAATTCTTGAACTGAGTGCCTGGAATACTACTGGTTTCACAAATGATTGTTGTAGATTGTTGCATTATATTAAGATCTATACTGGGCAGAAGTGATTAAAAAAGCTAATAAGAGATGACAGGTGAGGAATCACACTTAGTAACAAGCTTCTTCACCATTCCATAGCAAAAAATGTAGCCATAATGGCACAGTCTGTGGGCTTTGGGTTGCCTTGACCAGCGGCTGACGTGCCTGGTTAATAGGTGCTATTCTAAAGCCAAGAACTAGGTAAAGGCCATTCTCTATAACAAGAAATGAAAGCAAGAGAATAGAGCACAGTGGAGGCAGTGGCAGGTAGTTCAAAGAATACATAGGCTCTGGAGTCTGAAGAGGCCTGGATTCTAATCCCAGATGTGTTATTTGATCCTAAGTAAGCCTCATAATCTTGTGTAAAGTAGGGAATAATATATGCCTCACAGGGTTGTTATGAACTCAGAAAGAATATGTAATAATCTCAGTTTACAGCTAACTACTATTATCTCTTATCATTTGACTATACAGCCTGCTTAATGCCTGTCCCTCATTTCTTACATTCCTTAAGATTAAATCCAAACTTGTTCTAAGACCCACCACAGCCTGACCTCCTTCTAACTCCTCAGCCTTGAATCTTGCCACCCTGAGCTTCTTTGACTTTAATTCAGTTACAATGAACTGTTCTTAATCTATTCAGGTCTTTACCTTGCCCTTATCTCTGGATGGGACATTCTTCCTATCCTCAACTTGGCCTACCAATTTAGGTATCACTTTATTCATTCATTCTTTTGTTCATCCATTCATCAAATATTTATGGAGAAGCCACCATGTGCCAAGGTTCTTGGATATAGCAGTGAACACAATATGTACAGTCACTGTCCTCACTGAAGTTTAAGCTCTTACCTTTACCACACTCACAAAGCCTGGAGCTGGGCCTGCTATGTTTTCGCAATAACCCATACTTCTGCTCTCGTAGTGCTTCTTTAATTTAGTGCAAATGCTTATTTACCGATAGGTAAGCCTCACTAGATCAAATACTCTGTGGGAGCATAAATCATACTGTCCTGGTCCTCACTTTATTTGCACTTCCTAGCACACTAAATAGTGCTGAATTAACAACAAACTACTGAAAACAGCTACAGTGCTGACCTGTTGGGCAGGTCACTGTGGGAGATAAAGATGTGAACCCAACACTTCAGGTCTGGGGACAAAGTCACATGAGAAGGTAACAATTACCAAGATCTCTTGTTGGAGACGAAGTCATAATTTGCCACTATTTTCCCCACCTCGGCTTCTGCTGGAGAAATTTTCTTACTTCTACTTCCTTTTTTTTTTTTTTTTTGGGACTTGACTTCAGGGCCCTTGGCCACTGAGCCACATCCCCCAGCCCTATTTTTTTTTTTGTATTTAGGGTCTCACTGAGTTGCTTAGGGCCTTGCTAAGTTGCTGAGGCTGGCTTTGAACTAGCAATCCTCCTGCCTCAGCCTCCCAAGTGCTGGGATTACAGGCATGCGCCACCACGCCTGGCTCATTTTTTTTTTTAAATGTTTTTTAGTTGTAGATGGACACAACACCTTTATTTATTTTTATGTGGTGCCGAGGATCCAACCCAGTGCTTCTCAGTGCTAGGCAAGCACTCAATCACTGAGCTACAGCCCCAGCCCCAAGTTTTCTTACTTCTTAGGTACTTTTAAGGCCCCCAATTTAAAAGTTCTAACAGCTTTACAGGCTTTATTTAAGTCTCTAGTAAACACATCAGGTCTGAGTGGCAGCATCTGCATATCCAAGATGCCTCCCCGCCAGTGAACAACCAGACCCCCATGAGAGTCATGTACCTTTCTGCTTCCTCCTATCCCTCGGTGAGACTCCTGCCTCCCTTGGGCACTATCTCTAGAACTCCATCTTCTTTCTTCAATTAAAATTGTCAAGCCTGGTTGTATTTCCTAGCTCTAAATGAGCAAAATAAGTACGATTAGAAACTCAGGTCTATTCAGTTTTGCTTGAATTAGATTTGGTCTCTATTACTCAAAACAGTGAGAAAACCATTCTTATGTACTGATGATGAGCATAAAAATGGACACAACCTTTGGGAGGGCAATTTGGCAACAGGTATCAAGAGTTTCTTTAAAATATCTGTCCTTTGAAACAGTAATTCTATTTCTAAGAGTCTGTCCTAATAGTCTAACTCTTCAGCCTTGAATCTTGCTTCAAAGATTTGGTTGTAGTTACCCAAAAGGTGAGTGAGCATCATGCTCAGGAGAAATTTGTCTCTGTCATATTTGCTTACAAGTTGCTTAGAAGACGTGTTTTCAGAAGAGTTACCATTATAAGGCACTTAGGTCCAAAATTTAGCCATCTGAGGGATCTGAAGGGAGAAAGAAGTTCTTAACTCTGTAATGTGATAGAGTATTGAAAGAAGAGGACTAAAATTTTAGGGATCAAATTCCATCACTACTTACTCAGTGGTCTTGATAAATCACCTACCTCCCTGGGCCTGTTTTCATGTAAGGATAGTGGTGGTGGGGGTGGGGGGGATCTCTGCTCTACCTACCTTTTAACAAGCATTAAAGAATGGTCCAGCTCTCCCTTTAGTTTGTACTAGTTAGGTTTCCATAATGATAGGAATTGTCTTCAATGACTCCCCTTTTGCCTTAAGAATAACAATTCCTAACCACAGCCTACAAGGCTCTGAGTGAGCACTTTAGCTTAGCTTGCCTCATCTTGAGCACAACCTCCCTGTTGGCCACTGTGCTCCAAACACACACCCACCTCAGACCTTCACATACAAGGTCTGTCTGAAATCCTTTGCCTGACCAACACTTAATGATGCAAAGTCTGAACTTAAATGTCATTTTCACCAGGAAATATTCACCGACAATTTCCAATGTGGTTAGGTCCCCCATTAGTTCCTCCATAGTCCTCTGTATAGTTAAGTACCCTGTAAGCCTTCCCATAACAGTCATTTAATACTTACTTATGTAATTATTTATTTGGTTGCCTCTCTCAAAACTCCACGAGGGCAGGTCCTGCTTCTGATTTGTTTGTAACAGTACATTTTTAATTATAAATATTAACTCTTATTAATTGTACATATTCATGGGTATCACTGACATTTCCATACAAGCATACATCACAACTACTATATTTTTAAGGCTTGGCAGAGTGCCCAGCATAGAGACACGAAGTAATTTATTAAATAAATGAATGCTTAAAATCTTAGAGCATCAGGAGTAGAGACCTAATATAATGCCTTCATGTTAGAGAAAACAAAATGAAGCTGAGAAAAAGATAAATGACCTTCCCAAATCACACAGCCAGTGAATAGAAAGAGACAATTTTAGTCTTCATTCATTCAGTAAATATTTTCTAAGAGCTCACTTTGTTCCAAGTACTGTCCTAGGTGCTGGAGATAGAATGATGGACAAGATGATACCTGCCTTCATGGAAATTATATTGTGGTGGAAGAGATGGCCAATAAGCAAATAAAGAAATAATAGCTAAGAAAGAGATAAGTGCTATGAAGAAAAAGATGCTCTGTGGATAAGTCACATAACCAGCAAGCACTCAAACCCCTGCTTTCTGCTTCCAAGTGTAGGGTTCTTTCCACTACACCACTCTGTCTGAAGTAAACAAACAAAACCATAATTTATGAGGCTCCCTCAGCTGCCTGTGTGTGCACTTGGTGGGGTGAAACCCTCATGCTGTCCATGAAAGAGGGCCAACATCATCAGAAGCAGCAGCTGACTGGCTTGCTTACTAAAGCAGGTGTCAGAGCACTAGCCAGTCTGGCCTCTGCTGCCTTGAAACTTCACATCTGGCACCCAAAGAGGAGTATGTTTAAATAAGACAGCTACTGAATGAGTGAACTGAGGAAGGCTGGAGTTGGCTGGTCTTGGGGAAAGATGCAAATCACAAGGGGACAATACTCAGGAAGTGAACAGAGAAAACAGATGGACTCAAACTGAAGGCATGACTATTGTCTGGGCACCCCATATATCACTGGGGGAGGTATTTTTGCTGCTGGAAGAGTTATTATTTCATTAATCAAGGCACCTTCTGATGTCTGAATTTGTGGAAAACCTTTCAGGTAGAAACAGGATTGCAACAAGTGTATTCTGTATGCATGTAGAATGACACAGTTCATCTAAAAGATAGATGTCCTAGTGGATCAGTTATGAATTTGACAAGTGAGCAGAACCACTAAGATATGCACTGAAACATTAAGCCCAACAGCACTCCTCCTTACTTTGATGTAATATCAGTTTTGATAGTTGGATATGTTTCTATAAGTAAAGAGGACACTCTAAATCAAAACTTAATAAAGTATGACATCTCATTTTTCTCACAGGGGTAAGATTTAAGCCCAAGGAATTGTTTTGAAATTGGTAATAGTTAGCACTTGTTGACCAACCACTACAAACTGGGCAATTTATCTCTAATCCTACAGTAACCTTGAGGTAAGTATAGATTCATCTTACAGGTGGGTAAAGTGAGACTTGGAGAAATTAAGTGATTTTCTGGAAAGTCATGTTGATAATAAATGGGCGCTAAGCTCAATGCATCTCTAAAGTCCAAGTACTTTGTACAAAATAAAAAAAGTGACAACCATTTACCTGATAGCAAAGAGTAGCCATTCTAAAGCGTATAGGCTGGGAAGCTATGCAACTCACACTGTGAACCACATGTAATTTTAAGTTAGATGGAGGTATTTCATGCAGGAACTCCAGGATGGCTGCTCCCATATTTTAGGGGAGAACTTAGGGGTTTATAGCAATAAAAACTTACTGTGAGAGAAAAATCATATCATAGTAAAGTCCCAAGTGTAACAGCCATCCAGTGAATGCCTAATATGAACATCAATTATGATACACAAAACTGCTGACTGCATTCCACACCATTGGGGAGGATTCACATCAAGAATAAATGACAACAGGATGGTCTGCCTCTCAAATCCTAGCTCTACCACGTTCTAGCTGGGCAACTTCTATGCCACTGAACTTCCTAATTCATGAAATAAGGCTGGCTACACTTAACAAAATTGTTAAGGATTAAATATGAAGTATATGAAAGCTCCTCACAATAGAATATGTGTATGATAAACATGAATTCAATTGACCAGTCTGAGACTATGGGTCACTTTGGCCCAAAGAATTCCAGGGAGATGCAGTCAGTTCCAGATCTAAATCAGTGTGCGTGCATGTGCGTCAGAAAAGGGCCTACATGGACCCTGAGTGGAACTGTGGAACCAATCCCATCTCCATGCTTTAACTAGGACCATGGCTCAGGCAAGAGCCAGAGGATTTCTAAGCGTGAGATGACCCAGCAAAAGGCTAATCATTCCACACTGAAGTCATTCCTAATACTCTCCTATCCTGAGTTTCCAAGGGGATCAAGGGAGTTATCTGCCTAAAGGGAACAAATTCAACTTTGAATTATTTTCTTCTACTTGTTCTATCTCTAGATGTAGATGCACTTTGGCTCTTCATACCAGTAGTTCGTTCACTCTCCAGTTGACTAAGGGTGATATTTTTCAACATACAAATCTGAGATGTCAAAATTCTTCCTATTGCCTCTAAAGCATAACTTAGCAAAGGCCTGTGATCTGGACCCTGCCCATCTGGCCTTATAACCCACTATTCTGCCTTTCTCCAAGTCATTTTTTAACTCTGAATATTCCATGCTATCTCAAGAGCCAACTCCTTCAGCTTGGAATGCCCTTCTCACTTTTCCATCTGGCAAACATTCTTCTCAAGACTAGTTTACGCACTTCTTCCTCTGTGACTCCTTCCTTAATCCCTCAGGCAACCCTTCTTTGGGTCCTGTGGGTACACACCTTCTTCACCCAAGATGAAGGACAAATTATAGTAGAAAGAATACAAGCTTCAAATCAGAAAGAATAGAATCCAAATTTTGGCCCTCCCTCCAGGGAAGCCAGAACAGCAATCAGAGGAGAGAAAGCTTTAGCCTCTAACTTAACATATGGTCCACTGGTGTCATCTGTGTAAGGAAATAAGACACAGGAGATTGCAGACAAAGGGCTCAGTGTCCTGAACCACTGGCAAGATCATCCTGTTGTGGGTTGACAATTTTAAAGGTATAATTCAGTGTGCTCCCTTTGTTATAGGTGATAGTGAGTCACATTAACTATGCACTTTTGCTAATCACAAGCATTTATATTTTAGTGACTCTAATTTTTCATTATAAATGTATTATTAAAAATAAACATGTTGCTGGGCACAGTGGCACATGCATCTAATCCCAGCACTTGGGAGGCTGAGGCAGGAGGATCGTGAGTTCAAAGCCAGCCTCAGCAATTTAGCGAGGCACTAAGCAACTCAGTGAGACCCTGTCTCTAAATAAAATACAAAATAGGGCTGGGGATGTGGCTCAGTAGTGGAGTGCCCCTGGGTTCAATCCCCAGTACCAAAAAAATAAAATAAAATAAAAAATAAAAAATAAATAAACATGTCTTGCTAGGTGTACACCTGTAATCCCACCAACTCAGGAGGCTGAGGCAGGAGGATCACAAGTTTGAGGACAGCCTCAGCAACTCAGCAAGACATAATCTCAAAAAAAAAAGGCGGGGGTGCTGGGGATGTGGCTCAGTGGTTGAGCATCCTTGTGTTTAATCCCTGGTATCAAAAAATAAAAACAGGGCTGGGGTTGTAGCTCAGTGGTAGAACATTTGCCTAACTTGTGTAACACTGGGTTCAATTCTCAGCACCATGTTGAAATAAAGAATAAAGAAATAAAATATATAGATAGATAGATAGATAGATATAGATATATAAAAGACATGTCTCATCTTTGCCAATTACTGGGGAAATCATTTAAATTCTCTGAGCCTTCCTATCTTCATTTGTAAATAAGTGTTATAAGAATTAGAGAAAATGTGTTTAAATATCTAGCAAATTTTGGCCCTAGTAAGCATTTAGGGGGCAGGTATTGGGGATTTAGCCCAGAGGTACTTTACCACTGAGTTACAACCCCAACCCTTTTTATTTTGAGACAGGGTCTTGCTAAGTTCCAGGTAATACGGATGCTAAGTTGCTGACGATGGACTTCAACTTGGGATCCTCCTGCCTCAGTTTTCTGATTCACTGGGTATACAGGCACGTGCCACTGTGCCCAGCTAAGCATTATTATAAATATTATGAAATCTGTGAAATGTACCAAAATGCACATGTTTTTGTCTTTTCAAAAGATTGTCAGTTCTAAGAAGGGAAAGAACTTGTTATCTGTTTCCTCTTAGGTCCTCCACAATAGCCACCAGGGTTGTTGAGTCAATTTGTAAGCATTCAAGAACTCAAGGCACACTTATGAGTGGATCACACATTTTTCTTAGGAGTTGGTATACTGTGAAAAGCCATATGATGCAACGTCTGAATACCCAAGTTGCAGCCTTGTTTCACTCCCTTACAGTGAGATGTTGGTCTAACACAAGTGCCTGGGCTTGTCTTCTGTAAAGTGTAGACAAGAAAGACCTTGTAAGGATTTTTTAAGGAAGAAATAAGAGAGTAAAACATCATATAGATAAATGTAGACTACACTAAGAGGGACAAGAGAAAATACTCTTGTTAGGTGTTATGGTTTATAGGAAAATGGTTCTACCTTCTGTGCTTCCCACCCCACAACAGACTTAAATAGCAGTCTACCATCATTGCTGTTTATGTCATCTTCACATGCCTTTGAAGCTTGAAGAAGTGTCCCAGAAAAACAAGGTTTTGATATTCAAAATGGAAACCAAGATCCTGGCCTAAACCAGTTGCAAACATTGGGCAATAATACCCAGGGGCCACTTTTCTATCTGTGAACCTATTGCATGGCTTAAATAAGGCAAAAAATGCCAAATTACCTTTTGGTTTTCTTACAAAGTTTAAATCAAAGGCAAGGCCAAGAATTAAATGAACACTTAACTGTTCTTGACCTAAACTGAAACCAATTAAATGGATTACGTAGGGAAATATATACTCTATTTAGAAATGTTTCCTGATGATCTAAAATTAATCAGAAAACTTTATTTTATGCTAGCCTCTTTAAATTCTTAAATTTATTAGTCTACTTATCTAACTTTGCAATTTACTAAGTATGGTATACTGAACATAATTGAATCTTTGTTTATGGATTCAAGACCATTTGGCAGGGATGCTGTAGAGGACTCAAGCATCAGATGAATGGTTGACTTAGATAAACATTTAGCTTGCCTTCAAATCCGACAACTTGATATCTGAAAAACTAGGCTAACTTTCACTTATAAAAATGAACATCATCAGATGGTATGAAGTATAAACTAATATACAGCCAAGAGGGGATATAGCACACAGGTTAAGACTAGGCTAATGGAGTTAAACTGTCAAGATTTAAATACTTGCTTTGCTACTTATACTAACTCTGTGACCTCAGTTTGTTCAGATGCAAATGGGAATAAAACTACCTATCTAACAGGACTGCTAAGATTAAGAGAGAATACATCTCATGTGCTTGAAACACTGCCTGGCACACAGTAGGTGCTCAAAAATGTGAGTTATTCTGCTTTGTATTAGTTTAATAATATGTGTTAAAATACTAGGGACTGCCTACCCATGCATTATTTCAACCCTTTAAGGCAGGTGGCAGTTCATTTTAAAAATGAGGAAACTAAAGTTCACAAAGGATGAGTACCTGGCCTATGGTCAGTGTCGGAGGCTGTCTCTCAAGACTATTTATTGTTTCCTTCATAGCTCCCTGCTTCCCCCATATGCCAAAAATGTTGAGGATATAAAAATTGAGTTGAACTGATGCTGAACCAGTATACAACCAATAAACTGCCTTTTGACAATCCTACTACCTGCTTGCTTTCTTGTCAAGACTCTAATTCTTTAAATAGAAGAGAAATACCCCCATTAAAGATCGCCTCATCATGGTTTACATATACCATGAGGGTATAAATGGTGAGTGAAGTTCAGTGAGATAAAATCCACTAAAATGGTGAACCATCCTTAGCTGTTCCTGTCTTAAATCCTTTGATGTTCTTTGCATAGGATTATGAAAATTTGCTCATTTTGATGTTCCCTGTTCTTTTCTGAATTACTAAGTCCCTTGTCTACCATTCATCTAAGTACTGTTTCAATTGCTATATGTGTATAGGTCCTATACTCTAAAATGGTAACTTCCGGGTTCTTGTAAAATCCCTAAAGTATCTTTTCCAGGACTAAATATAACTAGTATTCAAGAACCACTTGATGCTTTGAATTTGAATGATTCAAAGCAGACACTAAACAAAGTGGTTTTTCCATTCTTCAAGAGCAGCCCAGGCAATGACATGCCATATGGAAGAACCTTAAGAAAGAAAAGCCTAAAAGACTAAAAGAAAGAAGCTAAAGAAGGACTAGTCATGGTGAACTTGGAGCATTAAAAAAAAAGGTAGAGAGAACCAAGGGAGGCCTTTAAGAAACAAGAAGCCTTGTTTGGCAGAAGCAAAAGAAAAATAAAGGAGGAGGGGAGTTTGGGGAGTGAGACACATTTAAGGTTTGAAATGGAAGGGGAATTCTAGAGTTAAGGTGGGTTCTGATCCAATGGAAAATTATTGGATCAGAAGCCTTACCAACTTTCTCTGGCTGAGGAACCTGGGTGGCAATGTGTGGGTGGCCTACACTTAAGAACACAAAAAACTGGACACAGATACAAGTGGAGAGAAGTGTCATGGAGCAGGGAGTGGCAAGAGTCAATCCTAAATGCAGTCATTTGGGTACAATGTGCCCTTCAGAGAGGGCATGGTGACAGCATGGGCTAATTTACAGAGCTGCCAGAGCAATAACTCAGAAGCAATATTGCCTTCTCACAACAAAACGAGGCAGCCCCTGAATGTTTCATGGTGGTAAAAGCTGCATTACAGCATAATGAGATCCCGGAACCAATGAAAGGAGACAAGTTTACCAAAACGAGTCTTGACACAGAGTACGTTTCTGGCAAATACATTATTAAGCACTCCTTCTACTCATGTTCTGAAGAAACTATTTAGTTTCCTTATAAGGCTCTTCTCAGCTCTCCCCTGTATAACAACTAAGGTCTTCTTAAAGAAACAAAGATAGAAAAGGAAGAGAACTGTTCTTCTAACCCCTTCCCCCCACATGCCACACTCCATTTTTTAGGAAGTGGAGTGAGGCTCCTTTATTACTGAGAGTGTCAGAGGCCTACCAGCCTATGAAATCACTTTTTAAAAACCTATTCTGCTAAAGAAATCTAAGTTGTTGAGGAAAGATAAGAAAAATAATTTAACTATCTATGCTGGCTGCCAGAATTAAGCAGCACGTTTTAACCATGAGAGTTTTCTTTAATCCTGTTAAAAATTTAACACTACTAGACTCAAGATACAATGTACCAATGTGGGTAAAATCACTATCATGGCATACATAACAACCGTGCCAGCTGTCACTCTTAACTGATAATCAATTTCTAATGCTACTCCTTAAAATCCTCTGGTTGGCCCTCATTATCCACAAATAAAATCCAAACTTCTCAGCAGCACCCCAGCTTCACTTCTCATACATTTCCCAAATTCTACAGCCCATCTCCCCAACCCATCTCTACCAAAAAATAAAAATTCTTTAAAGTCATGTTCCCTTGTTTGGAAAATTCTGCCAATTCCTCTGGCTTGGTAAAATCCAACTCATTCTTCAAAAAATTGGCTGTTTTCCCACACTCCAGAAAGATTGCTTTGACACCCACCCTTCTATGAACTTTAGAGCGCCCTGTGCTTATTGTCACTGCACTCACATATGGCACTGTTCAGTGGCTTGTCTCTTCCACTGCATCCTGAGGAGAAGAAACAAATTCTATGGTTTCTATTATATCCTCTAGTGTCCAAGTCAGAGGCCTGGTTCATAGTAGATACACAGCAAGTGTTTTAATGAATAGTAATTATTACCATCTATAAATCTTTCTTCCAACAACAAAAAAATCCACTCTTTAAAACCTGTCATAAAATAGGATAACTGTCTTTCACCCTTTGACCAGAACAGCTGTACAGCCAGAACAGCTGAGAGTATACCATTTGGGTCAGATCCTTGATAACTTTCAGGAAGCTGGTAGGCTGACTGCACCACTCATGACATCAGAAAGGAGGTCACCATCTGTAGAGCAGCTATGAGGCTGTCACTGTGTGCCAATGCTACATATACATTACTTCAGTCTTGACAACCCGCAATAACTCATTTTAGCTCTATTTTGTTAAAGAACCTGAGGCTCAGAAATTTGCCCAAGGTCACACAGCTAGCAAACGATGAAGCCAAACTAATATAATGTGCAAAGTCAGGACTAGATTTTCTTCTAAATGAACTAAAAAATGAGGTTGGCTGAAACTAAGATTTCCCACAGGGCTGAAAAAATGATGAAGGCAGCAAATAACTTGTCCATCTCAGACTATGGGTATGCAGTTTTAACAACATAAACTGAAAACCAGCCTTGTTCCTGTTCAGAGTTTAGATAATTGCACATATTGCTGGCTGGCCTGTCAAATAACAGACTCATCAAAGACATTAGGTTTGAAGCACTGTTTTAAAACAACTTCTCAAATTTATTTAACTCATGTGGATAACACGGTAGAGTACTTTGTATAAAAAGGAAAAGAAAAAAAAAAAGCTACCACTCAATACCAACTTAGCTCACAGATAGCTCAGAGTTTAGGCAGCATGATGGGCATAGAGATCATAGGACTTGCATTATCCCTTGAAAGATGAAACTCCAACTAGCAACAGATTTTTCCAATTCAAATTCAGTTTTATTAGAGATCCCAGAATAGTAATTAAAAGAAAAAAAGACTGGATTTTTGCTTTTTAATTTTCCATTCCTATTTTAAAAAATGACTAGCGGCAATGACAAAAATAACTGTTACAAGGCATTTTTCTCCAGAAGTTTTTTGTCAAGCTTTAAGTCCAGGCTTTCTATACTTTTTCACTTTAAAAAGAAAGGGTTTGGGAATATGTCAGCCTTGGACTCAGCTTGCTATACAAAGCCTCTGCCTTCTCAAGTCCTAGACATAGTGCCAGCACTCATCTCCCAAACCTCTGGTCTTAATCAAGTCCATGCTTGGTTGCTAAAGAAGTGCATGTTAACCCCAAGGTCAGTCACAATCCTAACCTTCAACAGTAGACAGCTGATTGCATCACTTTCGATATACACCAGGCTGAGGCAGAAGGAGCAGGTCAGACATCCCTTGTCTGCTATGGGTGAGTCACCTCAGCAGATGAGCCTGGGTTCCCTTCCACAGAGCTCACTGTGCAAGATCAATGCCACACCACCTCAGTCCGCTGATCTCACTGCCTGCCTAGCCACAGTGGAAGCTGCTTGGAAGTTATATTGGAGTAGATGATCTTCCTTAAGTAGAAAGGAGAATGTTTCATTTTCCATTTAGACCTACCATCTCTTCTTAGGGAGTTTCTACTGTTAGGCAAATGGGGGAGTTGGAAATAAAGAGGAACAATGTCTGTGTACAAATGTGTGCCTTAAATTCTTCTTTATCTTCCTGGGAAATTGCTGTTTCTGAACACCCCATTTCCTTGAGAGGGAGAAATTCTATGTGTGCATTGTACACTGCATGTAGGAGGTATTTCTCTTTCTTATCTTCATCTCACTGTATGAGTTCTACTCTCTAGGTATTGAAAGTGGGAAGGTGGGGGAGCAAGAAACCACAAAGAGCACAGAATTCAGCACGCCCCGTGTCAGCAACATGACAACTCCTCTAATATCATCCATGCTGACTCTAAGTAATTTCTGGTGGAGTTGGATACATCATTAAATTTCTATTTGTGCTCTGCCTGAGGCTTTTCCCTAACCACTAATTGCCAGCGAAGGTCTAGAGAGCTTTTGTGAAAGAGCAGAACGCAAGCAATGTCCTGGGTCTGTAGCCAGGTGTCAGTGTACCATATAATGGAGGAAGATTACAAGAAGATTTTTGTTTTAGCTTTTAGTCCAACCACGATTTAAGATTTACACAAAACAGCTTTATGAGGCTAGGGGACAGAAGTGTGGTAGTGGGGAGAGGAGGACACAAGGAGTAGTAAACACATCCAATAGAATTCAGGGATGAAAACATCCATAGAAGTTCACAGAACACAGAGGAACAAGAAGGAACACTTCCTGAGCCGTAAGAGGATCAGGGTACAAGGGTGAGTGGGGCACAGTGGGTAATTCTGAAACCTGTTCCAAATTAATTTTGGAATGAATTTTTCTCCTAGACAGGTCAAAGATTGTGCTTTAAAAATGTCATTAGAAGGTAACAGCTTTTTAAATATCTTTTTGCCTCCTGCTTCCAGATGACTCTTTTGGTTAAAAACCAGAAATAATATAAACCTCACAGGCTAGAAGCACAGTCTTCTGATACTGGTGAGGTGAGGAGCTAGATGAACTTACATAGTAAGTGAGAGTGTTTATATTTCTTGGTCTTCTCCCTTGACCACTCCAAGTCTCTGACGTGCCAGAGATAGCAGTTATTTCCTCTGGAAGAAGCCAGTAATGGACACTTGTCTGTTGGTTTTGCCCAGAGCAGCCGTCCCTTTTTTGGGGCCCTTTCGTTCCTCTTTGGGCTCTTTTTTCACAGTCGTGGCAGGAGGTCTCTGGACACAGGATGTCTTCGTCTTGAGCTCTTCTTCACTATCTGTGCAAGATTCACTCTCGTAAACTTTTTCAGTTACTAGAATAAAGGAAAAAATGGGGACATGGGTGAATTGAGTAATTTACCAAGAGAATGATATATATGCCCCACCCCTGATCTTGCCCCCACAACTGAACCTTTCTCCTATTGGGAGACCACATTAAGCCTCAGGTAGAAAGTATATGGCTTGGCTTTCTGAGCTCACATAGTCTATAGGCAGGGTTAAGAATTAACATTCATCCCTTCTTCCTCATGCCATTAAATGTGCCTTTATCATTAACTGGATCCCATTCTAGGCTAGCTAACTTCTAGAGTTCTATATTTGAGTCATCAGTATCTCAAACACCTACTTATAATGCTAGAACCATGCTTTACTTGGTTCTGTCTTCATGACCCACACAGCTTGCCTACTTCCATTCCTGATTTTCCTGGTGTTAATTTCTGGCTAACTAAAGCCCCCACTCTGTCTAGTTAGGCTCACCATCATGGACCCCCCTGGTTAGTTCCATCCTTATGTCACTCACTCTCTGTACATCCTAAACACAGAGAACTGGACATTAATTACTCAACAGATCAGTTCTTAGTTTTTAGTGACTACAAAATAACCCAAGATTAAACAGGAGTCTGCATCATGAAGATAACTGTCCCAAGCAAATCTTAACAGATGGCATACTTTATAGTTTAAAGGAAGGGCAATAATAAAATGAGAAGTAAACTTATTAGTTTTCTTCCTTCCTATCATCTGAAGGTATAAATTGCTTGTTCTTCTGCCATTAAAACTCTACAAATCCTTCCCCAGGGAAACTTGGAAAAGAACTATACCACTGAGTAGTCACTCATTATAAACAAATCCCAAAGGGCTCAGGCAGAAACAGTGGTTTCTAACCATGATGTCACAGAACCGATGAGGGTCTCTTCACTACTACTGTATTATATACACCAACCACAAGTCACAGTACAATGCCACCTTTCTGTGACTTTACAGAGCTACAGCAGCAATGCCATTTAAATTGTTTCTCAGCCTTTCTGGTTGCAGCAAGTGATGGAAAACATCTTTTTTTCAGATTAAGAGTATCTTAATATGTACAATAAATGCTCAAACTATCAAAGTGTAAGGTATTTTTCCCCATTAAAGAACCTAATAGTTTTGAACTCCTAATTATTAATAATTCTTTCTAATATATTAGTTGACTTGTTCTAAAAGGCAAAGTCTTTGGAATTTAATATATCTGTTTTCTAATACCTAGTCTGTTACTTATACTCTCAAACTTTAACACCAGAATTATCTGGTGTGCTTGTTAAAACACAGATACTAGAATCTATTTCCAAAGTTTCAGATTCAGTGGATTCGGGGTAGGAGCTGAGAACTTGCAACATGTTCCTATATGACACTGATGCTGGACTGGGGATGTTATTTTGTGAAGCAATGTCCCCCCAACCTCCTGTTAAAATGGTGATAACACTGCACCTCAGGATGTATGGATATACCTAGCAGTCTTTGGCAAGTACTCTTCAATGCTTTTTTTCCCCTGCACAACGGACTATTCTGGAGGTCAAGTGGCTACTGCCACTATAGTATTCCTTTACCCTTATTCATCTAATCCCGTTAGGGTTCCATAATTAACAATTCCCTCCCTAGGAGTTCCTAGAATTTCTTCTTTTTCAAGAGCCTAGAATTTGCTTTGATGACTCCTACTGACATGAATGCTAAAGTATTTATATATATGTGTGTGTGTATGTAATTAAAGAATATGTGGGTGTTTGGTGTTTTTGGTACCAGGGATTGAACCCAGAGGCACTTTACCATTAAGCCACACCCCTACCCTTCCTCCCTTTTATTACATTTTATTTTGAGACAGGGTCACCCTAAGTTGCTTAGGGCCTCACTAAGTTGCTGAGGCTGGCCTCAAACTTGCGATCCTCTGGCTTCAGCCTCCTGAGTTGCTGGGATTACGGGTGTGCACCACCATGTCCAGCACACCAAGTGCTTCTCAAGGCCCTACTTCTCAATTGTGCTCCTCACACTAGAGACATCAGAATTATTAGAAATGCAGAATCTTAGATCCTACACCTGGCCTACTGAACCAGAATTTCAATTTTAGCAAGATCTTCAACTAATGCATGTAGTCAGCAAAGTTTGAGAACCCTTTCAGTCTTTTTGAAAAAATACTTAGGGAATTTCCATGGACTACCTAATAGCAAGCAGGATTCCAGAACACTGCCCCCATCTCACATGCATCTTCGAAAGTATTATGTAACAGATTAACGGGACAAAATTATGAGCTGTGATTTATTCAATATCTTAAATTAGCAAAGTCTGAAGAACCATCTATAAAAAGCAAACCATTACTACTAGTTGGTATATAAGCCTTTGCTACTTCATAACTATATTCTGTATTCAAATGGCAGCATGTCTGTAATATTATGCTTTAGCATCAATTAGTTTGCTGTTTCACTACTTCTTAATGAAACCACTGGCTGTCTCATTGCCAATTTTGTGTAATACATTGCTTGGGGGTGTTAAAAACCAACCAGAGCATCATTGACAAAATTTCTTAAGCAGCATACTCAGTACATCTTAAAAGCTAAAATGTGTACTTCTAATGTTCAAAGTTGTAGCCACTTCAAACTACAGGACAAAGAAGATTTTGACTTAAAAATCCTAAGTGTTTTAGCCAAACATGCCATCTTTCTTGGCTACAATTAACAAAATGTCTGGGTTTTTGGTTATTACCAAGTATCATGGTAAATAACCAAATGTCGAGTTATTACCAGATATCTTTTCCATTCAACTGCTTGGCTCTTAGAAATCCACCCCATCAGAAGTTTGTCGCAAATTTATCTCAGGGGTCCAACTGCCCATTCCCTGCTGCAAACTCACAGAAAAGGAATATTAGCCTCTTAAAGCCATAGAACAAATGTGGTCTAGCATAGGACAGGGCAAGTCCCCTTTGCTGGTATATTTGGAACGGTTCAAGCAGAGAGGAAAGCAGAACTCCTTTGTTGGTAACCAGAGCCAAGATGCATTAGGTCGAGTTTGGACTAAAAACCTTACCAAAAAAAGTGCAATGTGAGCACAGTTTTCATTGTTGTGTACAAGGCTCTTAATAGTCCTATCTGAAGACAGGAGTGCAAAAGTGTCCACATCCCACACCTGGTCAAAATTTAAGTATTGTGTTTTGCACAAAGCAATAAGTAATCAGCCACAAATTCCTAATGAACTGTCACAGAGATATCTTTAACTTTTTTCTTTGCGGGGAGGAGGAGGTGGAAAAAACTGGCACTGGTGCTTTTGTTCTCTTTTCAAAGAGAGACAAAAGAGAACAAAAGTGGGGGCGGGGGAACTAAGAAATTCAATTGTAAATACATTTATCACCACCAATGGCCAAACCACTGTCTTAAAAATGAACTGTATTAGAACACTGAAAGCAAAAAAACAAACCAAAAAACAAAGGTCATAAAAGAAACCCCAACTCAAAGTCCAGAACCATAGGTATGTCACAAGAAATTTGGCACAATAACCAAAAGAATGAGAAGTTGTACTCCATTTATGTATTATGTGTCAAAATGCATTCTACTGTCATGTATAACTAATAGAACAAATAAAAATTTAAAAAGAGGGACTGTGGTTGTGACTCAGTGATAGAGAGCTCGCTTTGCAGGCGTGAGGCACTGGGTTTGATCCTCAGCACCATATAAAAAGAAATAAAATAAAGGTATTATGTCCATCTACAACTAATTTTTTTTTAAAGCTGTCAGTGGACTTTTATTTTTTTTATTTTTATGTGGTGCTGAGAATTGAACCCAGTGCCTCACACATGCTAGGCAAGCGCTTTACCACTGAGCCACAACTGCAGCCTAAAAAATTTTTTTAAAAAAATTAAAAAAAAAAAAAAAAAAAAAAAAGCAATGTGGCATGGAAAGAAAATTCACACATGTAAGGAATTTTATTACCTAATCACATGCTACAATCAAAATGGCAGGAACCTTTTAAGAGGAATGAGAATTGGGGAATAATGGGATAGGGCACATAACAGACAGAATGTTTTCACAAGTTTTAATTACCACATTGCCTAGAAGTTGATTCTTCAAAGCCAATCAAACTTTTTAAGACAGAAATTTGAACTAGAAAAGGAAATCAAGAAAGGGAAAAGGGGCTGGGGTTGTGGTTCAGTGGTAGGGTGCTTGCCTAGCATGTGTGAGGCACTGGGTTTGATTCTCAGCATCACATATAATAAATGAATAAAATAAAGGTGTATCAACATCTGAAAAAAATTTTTAAAAAAAGCGGGGGGCGACCCCTAGAAGATTCAGGATGTGCTAAATCCTAAATGCCCCACAGAAGTCTGGTCTGACTATGGAAAGGGTAGAAGAAGCAAAAACATGGCTAATGACTCAAAACATGAATTTGAATTCCCTTCTGGGTCTTCTACATGCTTTTGGGCTGGGGATATAGCTCAGTTGGTAGAGTGCTTGCTTTGCAAGCACAAGGCCCTGGGTTCAATCCCCAGCACTGCAAAAAAAAAACAAGTACATGCTTTCACCTAACATGGTTTACAAAGAGAAACAAAGGAAGCAATCTGGATGAGTCACACTCTTCTTAGAACAAATGGGACCAAACACCAAAGACTCTTGATTTTCCCTTCTTAGTCTAATCATCTGTAGGTGCTTTTTTCCTCACTGTTCAAAATCACAAAACAATCATTCTAAAAAAAACGAATGTTTCTCAATGTCCATAAAAACATCTTAACTTTGCATTATGATTTCCATCCTGAACGTCTTTAAAGATAATTAATTACCTCACCTGAATCTTCATAACAACCCACATTCAGGCAAAGTATGCATTTCCCCTCTATTCCACAGATCAAGCAACTCATCAGAGATGACAAAACCTTTTCAAAAGATCTCAGCACTTTTATGATGTAAAGCTCAAACAAGAACCTGGGTGTTCTAACTTCAGTTGCAACATTCTCTATACTTTGCTACTCAACATGTGGGTTACAGATAAGCAACATCAGCACCACTTGGGGGTGAGTCATATACACATTCTGAAATATACTGCTCTATACAGGATCATGGTACATCTCTATGGTGAATTACTCTCTCTTTGGATTTGGAGCCCCAAATTTGTCTTACCTATGCAGCCTTCCTCATCCACAAATGTTTTAGATTTCAGTACACGTTTTCGTTTTCTTTTGTTTTCTCCACTTGAGCTCTAAAAGATCAGAGGAAGATCAGAGGATACAATGTTAAGTTGTATACCAATGAAGTTGTAAAGAAAAATAACGGAAGTGTTTTAATCTAGAACAACCACTCCCCAGTATTCCACTATGATATAAAAAGTTGAAAGAGGAACTTCAAATTTTAAGGTAACTAACCCTACCACACAGGCAAGTTAGGTACTGTATGTACATGTTTGATGTTTCAGTGTCAAAGAGAAGGAAAGTACCATGCTGAGGAAAGAACTGTATTCATTCTGTCAACAAGTTTTTTGTGGGGTAGTATAGGCACCATGGTTAAAAAGACAAATTGGATAAGGATGTTAGTGGAGGAGAGAGTCAAAGATAGAGACCATTACAATACACTGTGTAAGGGTTTTAATGGAGAGTGGAACAGCTAATAGGGAAGCACACAGGAATGGCCTTTAAATCAGACCAGGGATTTCTGAGGAAATGTCCCAGCCATAGATACTTGCCATGGTCAGCTTTGGCATTTCAACATTACACCCACCTAATTTAGTCTGAAACAGGTATTACCACTATTATTTTCCTCTTAACTCCACATGTCTTTCACTCCCTTTTCCCTTCAGCTAATGACAAAATCAGTGCAAGATTTAAATAAGTCTTCACACAATGAATTAAGGGCAACTAATAACCATTTTCAACACTTCACTATCTATACTACAGAGGCATACAAAACACAGTTGAAGAGCATTCAAAATTGTATTTCCCCACTTATTCTCATCCAGTTCTAGAAGAAGTTCCAAAAAGCAGCAAATATTCATGAGTTCTTTGTTCCCTTCTATCTTTCACACTTTGCTTTGATGCAGGCAGAACCTCTTGGGGTTTTTGGGTTTTTTTTTTTACCCTTTTTGTGGTACTGGGGATTAAACCAAGGAATGCTCTACCACTGAGTTATGTATCTAGGCATTTTTATTTTTTTTGAGACAGGATCTCACTAAGTTATAGCAGGACCTCTTTTTGTGCAATTCCAACAGGAGCTGTGCAACACAGCAGCCCTGGTACTAAAGGTCATGCAAAACAAAACAGCTCCCCAAATCTACCTCTGTAATCACCGAGACTGACCCACAATAAAATCTCCCTAGGCTGGGGATTAACTCAGGGCTAGAGTACATGTCTAACATGTGGAAAGCCGTGGGTTCAATCCCCAGGGCCACAAAAATAAAATTTAAAAAATCTCCCTTCTAGTGAGAAGAGAGGAAATGCCCATTCTGGTCAACCTGTAGGGGAGCAGAATAAGACAAGAACCATGTACTGGCATTTGTGACTTCTACAGCAAGAGAAATTACTTAGCATAGTAACTGTAGATCCTTGGACAATCAAGGATACATGGAAAGGAAGCCTCCCAGTAAAGTTTACCTTGACAGAAGGAGGAGGCGCAGGTGCAGGCTCAGACTTCCGCAATGGATCAGAAGGTGGAGACACAGGAGGAGGTGGGGATGGTGACTCTGCTTCATAATCCCCAGGGGAGTCTGGGAAGACTGAAATAATGGAACAAGCTTAGATAAGAGAATTACAAGCTGCAGCTGGTAGAACTTCTCCACTGGCATCTCTATGTCCAGCAAAGAGCACTTAGCAAGCAGTAATTGATGACAACCAAGAACTTTGCAGTTATGTACTTATCTTTAAAATACACATGAACTTTATATAACTAAAATCAAGGAATAAAAAATTATTAGTGCTAGAAGTACCTCAGAAGTCATTTTAGCTAAATGCTTTATTTTACAGCTTAACCAGGGCACGAAGTTGATTTTATACATATGCATTGATCACCTACCACCTGTCATATATTTTACTTTACCCTCACAACCACCCTGAGATACTATCTGCATGTAAAAAGAGATTCATAGAGATTTCTTCACTTGACAAAGTCATACAGCTTATAACTGAGACCAGAAGTTTTAAACCCAAATTAGTCTAATTGTACAGCCTTCCTAAGCCAACTATCCATGCCACCTAATGAATCATGATCAGACATTTTCTCTTCAGATCAAGTAAGTGTAAATAATACTCAGACTACACCAAATGCTCCATGCCAGAGTCTTTGTGATTTGAGGATTATTTGCAATCTTCTGAGGTGTTTATATGACTGAAAATTTCCAGCTGATATTAAGAGCACAAACTGTGGGGGAGAGATCATCTTCAAAATAAAAATTCTAAGATCTCAGTATTTTGTATGGAAACTATTTTCAGGCTTGTTTTGTTATACCAAGAGTGAAGGAAAGAACACTTTTAAGACAGAAATGATGCTATGGAAGTGGTATCACCTAAGAGAGTGCACCAGAGGGATCCCACCATCTCTCAACAGTTACAGAAACAGTGGTCCTAGCACAAGGCCCATTTAGAGGAAAACTGAAAATCCTCAGCTGACCTATTGCTTAATCACCACAAAGAAACTGCTGGTCAGGGGATTGGGTAGCTGCTTAGCCTCACCTGCTCCCTGAACTTCCTGGCTGCATTCAAACTCTTAACACAAGTCTTGGATCTGAAATTCTCCCAATTGATTAGGTCAGTGTTAAAAATTATGACAGTGAATGGTTCAAGGCCAAATGACCTAAAGAGGTGAAGCAGAACAAAAGCCAGGATGAAACAATGAATTATACACTTCAAGTAGGAAATGGGTCCCCAAACTTTATAAGTACTGGAAAAAACAAAAACATAAAAGGAAAGAGGTCCAGCTATTAACCTAGCTCAGGGAGTTTAGCACATGATAGGAGCTCAAGCAGGAGAAGTGTCACACCCCAAAACCAAGCACCCATTGTTCTAAAGCAATAGCTGTTAAGAAAGCTGGGCCACAACGGCAGATGTGTTACAGTGGTCAGAGGAAAGTGTAAGCAGTAAGGAAGCCAAAGAAAAGGAGTTTTGAGTACTCACAGTAATAAATTTATTTATTCTATTTCCAGTTCTGCAACTGCTTGACTTATCCAAGGAAAACACTTAATCCTAGTAGCACCCGCTTAGACCCCTCTCACCACACTGCATTGCAACGGTGTTTATCCACAACCCCCCTCCAGACTCTAAACTCCAAAGAGGCAGGGATGCCACAATTCCCCTGGCACCACAGAGCAACTTTTTTTTGTTTTTAATAAAGGAAAATAATCATTTTCTGAACTAAATTTAGGATGAGGCACATCCAGGTTAAGGAAGACTCAGCACAGACTCTTTCTTTAACAAATCCCCAAGAGAAATATTATAATGAAGGAATGTTATGATCCCCCCGCTACATAAGAGGGAAGAGAACAGAGGAAGAATTAAGAGTCCTTAATGAAGAAGAAATTTCAACCCATTCCTGGAAGATGGAAGGCAGATGGGAGAAAGGTGACAAGAGAAGAAGCAGTCAATTAAATGATTCGGATGACAAAGATTACTGTCTATTATAAAACTTCTCTTATGAGTTGAAATCATGCATATCTACTACTTTGTTTAAACTTCAAAAAATATTTTAAGGCAGGGTACAAAAGACTAAAATTTTCTAGATTTAACAAACACTAATCATTTTTTCTTATAATAACCCCATGAATCACTACTATTTGTTTTACACACCTGAGGTTTCAAATACATTCTTGAAAAATCTGCCCATTCACATGCTGGAATAGAATACAATGTCAATTTGCCTTAGTATTTATCAAGCAAGGCTTTCTAAGTGAACACATTTTTAGTGACATAAACCTAAGGAATGTAGGATGCATCCATGTATCTTAAATATATTGATAGCAAATCTGCAACTCTTCAGATGAAAGACACTGTAGTAAAATAGAACTTATGCCAGGAAAGCAAGTTTTGTTGGGGCAGAATAAGAACTTGTGGTGAAACTAATTTCAGGGATCCAGCAATGTAACCACTTGTTTGTCAAAGAGTCCTCTGAAAGAGATGTGCAATAAGAATTCCTGGAAATCATTCACAGATTTCTAGGACTGAAGATTTTAAAATATCCTTACCTTAAAAAAGGAATTTTAGAGATGAGGAAACAAAGAAGTGAAGTCATCTGCCTAAAGTCACATAG
Organism: Glaucomys volans; assembly: GCA_020662805.1. Taxonomy (NCBI): domain Eukaryota; kingdom Metazoa; phylum Chordata; class Mammalia; order Rodentia; family Sciuridae; genus Glaucomys; species Glaucomys volans. The sequence goes on from JAJEJO010001563.1 coordinate 323,890, forward strand.
TTGAGTCATGCAGGGGAGATTAAACTCACTCTGACTTCAAAGTCTTTACATTTCCTCCATCCTCACTACTTCCCTGCTAACTAGTTTAAGACAGGAGATTCAGCTAATACCACATAATCAGTGCAACAGAAATAAAATGATAATATGTTAGAGATTGTAAAGATTTAAAATAAAATAACACTGGCTTTGAGACACAGACATTTAAGAATACAAGGGCAAAGGTTTATAAATTTAGTCGGAGGCCAAAAAGCATCTTGCCAGGGAAAAAAATTTGAGAGCCTCTGCTATCATCTTTTATTTTAGGTTGCTCACCTCTATCACATTTCTTTACATTTCTTTCCAAACTAAATAGCTCCACTCATGTTTCTAATCACCCACAGATATTATTTTTGTGGGCTATGGATCAGAAACTATGGAGAACATTTCAGAAATATGTAATGACGTCCAATCAACCACAGTAATTCCCCAATATAAAGCTGATTCTCACTACTACTAGAGTATTTAGGGTTTTTTTCCTTTCTCCCAGTGGGGCTGAGGATCAAACCCAGAGTCTCACGCATGCTAGGCAAGTGCTCTACCACTGGAGTTACATATTCGGCCTTAGTTTACCTTTTTAAATGTACATTAGGCTGATGGTTTCAAAGTCCTGTCCAGAATCTTCCCCCACCTTCTCCTAACTTTAAACAGGAAAGACTATTTTAATGAGCATACATCACTAAGTTTACTCCTTAATTATTTTCCCATGTGTTTACAAGTTGCCCTCATTTCAATTCTTAACCGGTCATTTCTGATAGTCATTTACACACCTAAGAATCTTCCTTTCAGTAACCTTGGTCAAATCATTTTGATAAATGACATGGAGTGAAAATATACCAACTGCCTCTGTGGGATGCTCACAATGACCTACTCATACTCATTTCAAAAAGCCATTAAAAAATATACCTCTGAAGGGCACTACTCCTCTCACAGGACATCAGAGGCTATAATTCTTAATGCTCCCCCATGAATGGTAGGATTTAAATCAAAATGGTACTTCTATCACAGAGATTCAACTTCCTGGGGCTATTTCTTAGGTCTCTTCATTTGTAATACAGTCATCTGCATATAAGACTTATTTCTTAACTCACTTGTACAAGCTAATAAGCTACTACCCTTAGTATGGGGAATCTCTCTTCCTATTTTCAGTTCTTCTAACAGCCAGAGAAGCGTATTACACTTTGAGTTTTGTCTTTTGACAGCATAGCAGGTTCCTCTTTACATTCTCTTTAATCTCTTTTTTAAAATAATTCTTTAGATGTTAATAGATATTTTATTCATTTATTTATATGTAGTGCTAAGAATCAAACCCAGTGCCTCACATATGCTAGGCAAGTGCTCTACCACTGAGCCACAACTCTAGCCCCCTTTAATCTCTTTTAGTATCAGTTTATTTGCTTTGTTTATGTCCTTTAAGTGATACTGAACTCCTTTGGACTGGATTGCCACCTAGGACCTAAAATGGTTTATACATGTTATGCCAGGAATTCTTGGAGAACTGATTATAGTAGCTCAAGCTTTTCACCCCTGGTTTTCCAAGCATGCTTTTGAAGGTAGCATATCCAGCATATCAATTTTGTTCAGCTGTCTTTCTTGTTAGCCTCTCTATATATACCTTCCTCTATATTATGTGGTATGGTATCTTGGTTCCTAAGAATACTTGACATTCTTTTTTAAAAAGCACATTAATTTTCCTGGCTAGACTTCTGCTCTTATTCTGTTTGCTTATCTTACATTGCCCATGATCTAAAACTAGAAGGGTCCATAGTGTCATTCTCTCTCAATAATAGTTTTATCATGATTTTATTTCTATGGTGTAGAACACCAATATCCTTGATGCCTAGAATATCAGTTCTTAAGATTCACAATAAGGTAGACAAAGAAATACATCCTCATTAAAAAAACAAAAAGAAATAAAAGGTATTAGTATGTATAATAGTAGTACTTATCCTCTTTCCCTTTTTGTTGGTTATTTTGGCAAGTTACCAAAAGATCATGGTTCTAGTCAAAAGGCTAAAGTAGATTTCAAACAGAAATAGATGCTTTGTTCTCTCAGAGTTAGAACAACTACTCTCATTATGACCCATAATAAATTACTTTTTTAGCTCCTTCAGCATTATAAGAATTGATCACCTTGGTAAAAAATTAATAGCAATACCCACCTTCATCTTCACTGCTATCAGACTGAGGAAGTTTGATTCTTCGCCTCTTTTTCTTCATGATTTCAGTTTCTTTTGTTTCATCATCAGATAACTCTACTCGCTTCCCCCTGTTGCCATCAGGAATAAATAAAGCATGTTATACAGAACAAAAATGTAAGTATTTAATGCTCTTATGAATCTTACTTTATAACTCATGGTCTTAATTCCAGAGGGTAGAAAAGAATAGTCAAAGTATACCAATAAAGATTCTTTTTAAGGATATGCTGCCAACTAATTACACTAGGTCACTTCAGAAGGTGACCAGAATAAAAAATTTCTCCAGCTCTTGGTGACTAAGTGGCAACTGCAACCAGGTTATCGAGAATTTTTCTTAATGCTTTCTTACTTTCCCCATTGGCCTTTTAGTCATCTGACAAGAATTCAATGAGCAGCTATTATCTGAATATATAAGGCTCTATGCTAAACACAGAAGATACAAAGATCAGGAAGGAAAGACTGTTCTCAAGAAGTTCTAGACAACAACACTAGCTATAATAGAACTTGATAAATTTTAATGGAAAAAAGTTATGAAGCATGACTGTTACTTGAAAACTTTAACGTCTATGTAAAAGTTTATCAGGTAGAAAAGAGAAATATTTTAAAGGGAAAAACCAATAGGTACAAAGACATGACATAAGGCCATAGGGTGATTCTCATGAATATTAAAAAACCTAGACTTTATCTTGACATTATTTAGCTTCTCAGGAATATTCCATCACACGATTCATTCAATAACAAAAAATTTATCCAGAGCCCATGGTGTGTTAGAAATGAATGTAAGTGAAACATAGTCTTTGTCAAAAATCTTATGTCTTACTTATTTTTACAAATCAACTTTTCTTCTACCTTGAGCTAGAAAGAAAGTATACTAGGCTCAAAGTAAGTAAAGAGAAATAATAAAGAGCAGAAATCAATGTGATAGAAAACAAAATTAAAGCAAAAAATTGTCATTTTGGGGGTAAAAATAAAGTTAATAATCTTTTTACATAGTTGATTAAAAAAGAAATGTTTACCACCAATCAGAAATGTAAAAAATGGAATTTAGTTATAACTATAGATTCTAGATAGTCAAAAAACACAGCAGTATTATGAACATTTTTATACCAATAAGCTCAACAACTTAGAATTTCTTTAAAATTACAACTTAACTCAAAACTGATCCAAGAAGAACTACAAAATTTGAATAATTCTATTTAAAGAAATCAAATTCACAATTTCAAAACACTGTCTATAAAGAAAATCCAAGCCCAGATTCACTGATGAACTTTATCAAACATTTAAGACACAAATATATCTATACAAACTCCTTTGGAAAACAGAAGAAACACCTCTCAACTAATTTTGTGAAGTTAGCACAACCTTGATACTAAAACTTGGCAAAAACATTATAGAAGTGAAATGAATTACAGTTCTCATAAACCAACAGGGAAAAAAATCCTTAGTGTATATTAATGAAGCCAATCCAGCAAAATATAAAAAATAATGCATCATGACCAAGTAGAATTTAATTCCAAGAATGCAAGATTGGTTTAAGTTTAAAATCAATCAGTATAATTTGCCACAGTAGCAGAAACACCATGAACATCTCAATAAATGAAGAAAAAATTATCTACTAAAATTCAACACCCATTCATGATCAAACCTCTCAACAAACTTAGAACTCTCTCAATCTGGCAAAGGGCACCTACTAAAAATCTATATTTAACATCACATTTAGCAGTGAAATACTGAATGCATTCCTAGCAATAACCACCAACAGTATTATATCCATGGCCGGGGACATTTTAATCCATCTGTATCATATGTTCCTAGGAGGCAAGGTCCACTGGACCAAGACTTAACTCTCTGAAACAGCATCATTTTGTTGATGTTTTCTACTAAAGTTACCCCAACTTTGCCACAAAAGTCAGGTCTTTGTGGGCCTATCAGTGCTGACAGTGTCCTTTAGAATTTCTTTCAACAGACTAATTCCTACCAACTATGAGGTAGTGTCTCAAATTCCTGGATCCATTTTTAACAGCTTGTGTGCTTTTTATTTTCTTTTCTAATTACATTTTACCACTTGAAAAATAAACTCATTGATATAAAAAGAAAACAAAGAACTTTTTCTCTTAAATTTGACTGGAAACAGTAACCTTTCATTTGGCAACTTGAAGTAAAACACACATGCACACGCGCACACACACTTAGATTAGTTTTGCCATGTCCACATATTTACAATTAAGTAAGGAGAGAAAAGACAATCAATATAGATCAATGGGGCAAAAATATGACTTGGGTCCCTAAATCACCCAAACTGTCTGATTTCACAGGCCTGTTTCACTAGATAAGCTACCAAGCTTCTCTCTTCATTTTGATTGTAAGGTTGTATCCCTAAGGCATTAAGAAGGATTTACTACTCAGCTGAAAAGCGCCCTCTGTCAATAAGCCCAAACAGACCTCTCACCCCCAGTAGACACTCTTCCCTCACAAGCAACAAAATTTTCCTACCATTTTTTTTCCTTCTGCTGCATCTTAACAGGCTCTGCTTTTTTGCTGGATTTCTTCAGGTCTGCAGGAGTTGCCAGCTTTGGTTCAGTGACAGACACTGGAGGTTGCTCCACTATTTTTTCTTCTTTCACAGCTTGTTCTGAATCCAAATTGGCTTTAAGTTTATCTACAAATAAAGTATAGCTGACGATACATAACCCCCTGGTGCAATATTAATCCATCATTCTTTTGACAGTCCACTATGCACCAGGTAATATATTAGTAGCAAGGGCTAAAAGGATAAAAAAAAGTCCCTATCCTAACAGATCTCATAGTCTATTCAGAAAATATTTCCTTTCCAATGACTACTCTAGCTATAACTGTTTTCATTTCTGCCTTCCACTAATTTCTCATCATATCACAGCCCCCAGGCCAAATGATAGTAAAATCAAGGTTTAGAAATACAACTTTGTGAGGTATCATCTTTCTAATTTCTTAGATAAGGAGAACTAAGAGTCACAGGAATTAAAAGATGTTTCCCAAGAATATATAGTCAACAGAATTTGTAGCAAGAACTTTCTATTATATTCTACCTTTTAATACCAGGATACTCTTATTGTCTATCACTTTAATGATAAAACTGAAAGACATATTTTGGTTCAAATCCTCCTTCCAGCTGAGCAATTTATCTAAAAGTCCTTTTTCTCTGTAAAAATTGGGATAATATTTACAAGATTTTCAGAAGGCTTAAAAGAATTCAGTATGAGAGGTTAAATGACTTACCCAAGGAATACTGACAGAAAAATAAAAGTCAAGATAAGGACCTGGTTTAACTCCTCAAAATTCTGGCCTCTTTCCTACACCAAACTAAAGAACACAAAAACAACTACTGTGCATTACTGAAGACTAAGAAATACAAACAGGGTGGGCCGAGTCATCTGAGAAACTACAGAAATACATAATCTAGGCTTTATGCTGAACTCAGGGATAGCTATTTGCAAGCAAGGCCACAAAGTACAACTAGAAAGCTGTAAACCAGCAGAAGACTCCTCAAAAAGGTTTGGTTACATATTTTATTATAGTTTAAACCATCTATTATGTAGGGAAAAACAAAACTACTGATACCATAGTCTTGGCTGTTATGAACAGCTTAGAATAATGATTTATAAGTCATGTATATTTCTTTAAAGTATAAGTGATGGATCTGAATGTAAAGTGCAATCTATTTATACTTTTGAAAACTTGGATGAGAAACCTGAATGGTGGAATCCACCAGCCAGTGGTGATATCTTTGCTTGCATTTTTAATACTATTGTTCTCAAGTCCAGGGCTTCTCAAACTTTCCCACCAAAACATCCCAAACTGAATAAGAGAGTAAACATGTTGCAAATGATAGAATTCCATTCCTTTTTACGGCTGAATAATATTCCACTGCAGGATATACCACATTTTATTTATCCATTCATCTAATGAAAAATGATTTTTGGATTGTTGCCTCTTTTTGGTTATTATGAAATATGCTGCTATGGACATTTTGTACAAGTTTTTGTGTGGACATACAGTTTTAATTCTCTTGAGTAGATACCTAAGAATGGAATTACTGAATAATTCTGATTTGTTTTTTAAAGTATTACCAAGCCATTTTCCAAAATGAGTGCATTATTTCACTCTCACCACAGCAATGTATGAGGATTCGATTTCTCCACAAACTTGCCAACACTTGCTACCATCCAGCATTAAGTTTAAAAGGTTCAAGTCCCCACAATAAACTCTCTTCATCCAACTCTCAAGCTTCATTTTCATTGCAATGATCTTGTCATGTGTCAAATGCAATAAAAAAAATCATAATTTTACCCTGAACATTCAGCCGTTAAGAACATCTGTTAAATAAATCAACTTTGTAAGTGATTCTTTTTATTAGATGAATAATTTTCTTACTTTGTCCAGGTTTTCCGTCTTCCTCTATTACATGCTATCGTAACATCTATATAGAAATTACAATGATTATTTTTATTTATTCATATAAAAATTTTTATATATTCATATTCATATATTTACTTATTTGTCTCTCCCATTTGCATGTCTTCTCCTAGTAAAACATTAAGAGCCAGGAGTCTTTTGCCTTTTTTTACATTGTACCACCAGTACGCACAGCAGGTGCTCAATCAATATTTGTTAAATAAACACATGAATAGTCTATATTTATGTACAGTTTGGCATTTTTTACAACTAGCAAATATTCATATATCTTATGTATTTTTAAAATAATTTAAAAATTCACTGGTTCTTAGGGTTACAAACATAAAACAACAACCAACTCCTGAGTGTCATCAAAATTGCCAAGAAACCATAATTTGCTTGAGTACTGGGTGGCCCAGTACCAGTGACATCAGCACGATGTGTTTTCACAGAAGCAGAAGCTCTCTGATACACCGTGCCTGCAATAATACAAATGTGTTTCTCAACAACCTAAAAGTATCACATTTTCTATGCACTTTCAGAATGCAAATGTTCATCTTTGATAGCTTTTATATGGCAAACAAGAACTATCACCTCAGTCCCTCCCTTGGCCACCAATTTGACCATCAGAGGCAGAATTCAGACTAATTTTGCTTGCACAGGCATGTAACGAAATGCTTCTCTAAAAACTCTTCAAAAAACTGAGACTCCAGGGAAGTGTGCCATATTATCCCGTGGCTCCTGAGTTTTTCCTGGTATTTTGTCACACACCCTCAGAGGTTGTGTACATGATATTAGAAGTATAAAAATATGTGACAATTGGTTTCTTCCATAAGAAAGACATATTATTATTATTTTTTACATAAAGGAGAGTTTTGTTTTCTCAAAAAGTATGTTTAAACGATCATTACTACTTGGGCTTGTCAAATTCACAATGAGGTTTTAATTCATTATTGTGAATAATCTATACAAATGATCAACAAATATTATGAAATATGTTCAACATCACTAGCCATTACAGAAATGCAAATTAAAACTACCCTGAGCTGGGCACAGTGGTGTGTGTCTGTAATCCCTGCAGCTCAGGAGACAAGAGGTAGGAGGATCCTGAGGTCAAAGTCAGCCCCAGCAACTTAGTAAAGTCCTAAGCAACTTAACAAGATTCTGTCTCAAAATCATATATCTATATATCTATCTACCTACCTACCTACCTATCTATCGATGGGCTGAGGCTGTGACTCAGTGGTTGAGCATCCCTGAGTTCAATCCCTACTACAAAAACAACAACAAAAACTACACAGATTTCATCTCTCCAGCCAGATTGGCAATTATCAAGAATACAAGTAACAATAAATGTTGGCAAAGATGTAGGGAAAAGGGAACTCTCAAATATTGTTGGTAGGATGGCCATTTGGTGGATTAACTCTGGAAAGCAGTATGGGGATCCCTCAGAAAACTAGGAATGGAACCACCATTTGACCCAGTTATCCCACTCTTCGGTATATACTTAAAATCAGCATACTACAGTGATAGTCACATCAATGTTTATAGCAGCACAATTCATAATAGCTAAGCTATGGAACCTAGACACCCTTCAACAGATGAATGGATAAAGAAAGTATGGTATATGTGTCAATGAAATATTATTCATCCATAAAGAAGAATGAAATTAGGGCATTTGCTGGTAAGTGGATGGAACTGGATACTATCATGCTAAATGAAATAGGCCAATATCAAAAAACCAAAGGTTGAAAGTTTTCACTGATTTGTGGAAGCTAAACCACAATTAAGGCGGGGAGGGGAAGAAGATAAATTCAGTAGATTAGACAAAGGGAAACGAAAGGAAGGAGGGAGCATAGGAATAGGAAAGACAGCAGAATAAACCTAACATAACTTTCCTATGTACACATATGAAAACACCTAAGTGAATCCCACCATCATGTCCACCCTCAAGAATGGGGTCCCAATTAGAATAAGGTGTATTCCATGCTTGTGTAAGTTTACCAAAATGGATTCTACTGTCATGTATAACTAAGAAAAATGAATTAAAAAAAAAAATAACTAAAGAAAGGCAAAAGATTTGCTTTTGATGCCCTTTGGGAGGCAGGAATAATAAAGGTCACACCAGGCAAAGTGATGCCAATATCCATGACACTGACCTCAACACTATACTGTGTAACAAAAGGCAGTTGGTCTCCCTTTTGTTTTGAACACCCATTTTCAAAAGCCCTATGAAGTAAATATATCATTCTTTTTTTTTTTTTCAAGGCAGGAATTTAAGGTACAAACAGTAAACGACCTTCTAAGATATCTCAACTGAGCCCAGCTCACCCAGAAAATTCACCTTGCCAGTTGGTTATTTTCATCAACATATGGTTAGTACTTTGCAAAAGTATGTTAGGAAGCAGGAATGCCTGGATGGGCAAAAACTGGATAAGGTGGCATTCATCTCAGGTATAAAATGTTATTACATTAATATTCACTTATTAGTCAAAGGACAATAAAAACATGCTTACTCATAGCAGCTTTTCCAAAAAAATTGCTCATCACATTCCCCTTTCCTGGTGCTTTGCTGCCTGTTAAAGATGCCTAAAAACAAAGAAAACACAAGATTTTTTTTTCTAGTGTTTAGGCTCCTATTAAAGTAGAATTGTCTCAAACAATCTCTTCAATAACAAAGTGCACAGTCCAATGGTATAGTCTCTATGTAATTGTGCAAAAGTGTGTAAGCATTAGATAACACAATATCTAATGTTAGTTTCCAAAGTTTGGCTTCTTATAGCTCTTATAAAATTATTCTCCATGGACATACTCAAGTTTTTCGTGAGCATATTTTAAAATAATTTAGATTACGAGGATTAAAGCAGATCAGAAGCAATATGGTACACAAGGCAGAGGGAAGCAAAATGTTACATTTTTAATGATCAGAAATAGAGCTGGATCTTGGTTCTATATTTAATAGCAATATAACCTCCAGGCAAATTACAAGTTTAGGCTTTAGTTTTATTACTTATAAGTGGATTTAAACAAAGATCAAACCACTGGCACACAACAGGAATTCAATAAATATTTTGTATCCCTTTACCCCTCTTATTTCCCAGAGCAAAAGCTTGAAAATGACAATGATGATAATAGTAGTAACAAAACTATTCTTTCCTGGATATTTTAAATGGGCATCTGATATTTTTATTAAGTCAATGCCCAAATAAGTGAGTTCAGATGACTAACCAATAAAAAACACAAAGGGAAGAGAAAGAAGACAAGAAAAAGATGCACAGAGTAAGAATGTTAACTATATGAGGAAGGAAGGATGTATGGCAAAGACCAGAATATAAGATATTCTCAAAATGACACATCACTTATACACAATTCCTTGAACTCTAATTTTTGAGGTGTTTTCACATGCATTATTTCAACAGGGTCCCATAACAACCTTATGATGTGTACAGGGTAGGCATTACCATTTTATAGAAAGGGAATGCAAGCTTCAGTGAGAAGTATTAGCAAAAGAAAAAGGACTATTCCAGATAAGAATAAAGCATTAAAGGGATCAAACTGGTAGAAAAATCAGAACTGAATGTCAGAATATTATAAAAACTACCAAGGACACTTTTTAAAAAAAATTATTAGTTGTAGGTGGATACAATACCTTTATTTTATGTTTATGTGGGGCTGACAATCGAACCCAGGGCCTCAGGTGTGCTAGGTGAGCACTCTACCACTGAGCCACAACCCCAGCCTCAAAGACAGTATTAATGCTTTCCTAGATAACCATTCCACACTATAATAAAGGTCCAGCTTCAAAGAAGACTTACATTTGTTACTTCTTTAGCCTCTATTTTGGTCTCCTTGTTGGTATCCTGGCTTTTAGAAACAGCTTTGGAGGCAAACATTCCCATAATTCCTTTGGGCTTCTGGGAAGCCTGTATGGGGGCAGGTGGGCCATGACCATTGGTCACCAGCTCATTATTGGCTTGCGTCTCATTGGATGTCTGAAGATTTGACTGTTCAAAATTGGTAGAAGATGAGGACTCTGTGGGAGTTCTAGGGACTGCAGCTGCACATTGTATGGCACTAAACCTAAGAAGAGAATAGCAATATTAATTTGATGTCAGTATCAAAACTCTTGTTTCTTCCACATACTACCTTCTAACTCTAAAATTATAAAATTAGGGAATTTTAGAACTAGAATGGATTTAGAACAACTTTTGTACAAAATTCTCATTTAAATAAAAAATTGGAGAGAAATAAGTGATTTGTCCTAGGTTACACATCTAGTTAGTAACAGAGCTAGTTTTAGAATCAAGAGTCTGCTACCACACCTTATTGAATATTGTTTTTTTGGAAAAAAACAACAAATCCTAATTCAAAAGAGTAAGAATATACCAAACAATAATAAAAGATTTAATAATTTTACCATCATTAGAAAGCCAAATGGTTATCCCTTATTTAAGGACCTTCCTTTTATAAGGCCAGATATGCAACAAATATTGACTGAATCAAAACCAAAAGCTCTAAACATTAAGAAGTTTCCTGGCAACTCTCCTGACCAGAGTGCTTTAAACTGTTTTAAAACAGGGAAGCTGGGAACAGAGTCACTGGCTCTCATAACTTGTGGTCCTTCATAGCCATTAGCTACTAATTTCTAATAGTACCAACTAACAACAGCAGACAAGTAATTATGCTGAAGGCCAAGTGCAGGAATATGGCGAATGGTTTGCATGGCCTATTAAAGAGAACATTCATCTCTTATTCTCTAATCATTGTAGGTATGCCTGTTTCACACATATACATAATGTAATGTTCCACACTGTGAATGGGTAACTGATTCAGCTTTCTCAAAGGGTTATGCTTAAAGCAAAGTTCTTCAACTTTCCCTATCAAAACATTTTGCTTCCTCCAGTTTGTTGCTTACTGGGGTAGGTGAGACTTCCTTGAAGGTCTTATTCATCTTTAATATTCCAGTCACTCAGCACAAGATCTGACATAGCAAGTGTCAGAAAAAACATATTGATCCCAGGAGTTTGGGAAGCTGACGGAGGAGAATCACAAGTTCAAAGCCAGCCTCAGCAAAAGGGAGGCACCAAGCAACTCAATGAGACCCTATCTCTAAATAAAAATACAAAAAAATAGGGCTGGGGATGTGGCTCAGTGGTCTAGTGTCTCTGAGTTCAATCTCCAGTACCCCAACACCCCCAAAAAATAGAAAAAGAAAAAAAAAATTTTGAAAGAATGACTATTTAAGTATCTGAAAGTGAGGTTTCTGGCTCATCTCCCTTCTTTAGTGTATCACCTTAATTTGGGGTGAGAGATGGGGAAGATTTAGAAACTAAGCAGTGACAGCAATTACCAGAAATCACAGACACAACTTCAAGATTAACTGCTGGAATACATGGCCTAAGAAAATAATCCCTGATATATTGTTTCCTTTCAGAAATAACATTAGACTCAGCAGCCCCAATGCTAGAGTCTACAGCTTCAAATATCTTACACTGATTCATTATGGTCCCAGCAAAAAACCCTACATTAAAACACATCTTTGGTGCATGAGAGCTAAGAGCAGACGGGAAACATTTACTTTGATCCACTGTTCTTCCTCTCTGGCCTTGCAGGGCTTCCATGCACAAGGAAAAGGGCAATGTTTTATTTCATTGTCAACATCTAAAGTTGGCCCTCAGAAACTCTTTCCCCATTTGGTCTGCATTCCACACCTTAGGGTCAAAACCAGGAACTGGCAAGGAGGAAGAGACCAAGTTAGGCTGGGAGCATGGCCGAAGAGTGAAGAATCTGTTCAATCCTAAAATTTCAACTTTCTTCTTGTCACAGCACTTCTTAAAACACACGAAACCATGAGTCAGATCTCAATTGGCCCATAATTCTCAGGACCAAACACAAACTTCTTTATTGGAGATAAATTCTTCACATTTCTATCAAGGATACATGAAGAATTTAGGTAAAGTTTCACTGAAGTGTTTCCTATTACCACATTTCTACTAGCCCTGTTTATTTTAGTGGGTCCTGAGCAAATTTCATTTTGAACTTTTGAGTCACTTTTATTCTTGTTTGCTTACTTGCAAGATACAACAGAACTGGTTTTAAGAGCTTGACATGCCATGACAAGATTTAAATGCAGATTATTTTTTAAATCTAATAATATATTTTATATAAACTTATCAGAGTGCTGATGTTTCCTTCCCTAAAAGACACTGAACTTATAAATTATGACTCTCTGGCTATATAATTACATTTATTTATTTAATAAACATTTGCATAGCTATATACTCAAAGTTTTGAACTAAAGAACAATTATGTACTAAATGTCAGGCACTATTTTGGGTATATACTTAACAAAACAGACACAGTCCGTATTCTCATGGAACATAACTATTTTTTAGCAATTCTATATCTATTTCTTCTCAAAGACCAGTCTCTATCAGTTATCCCATCTCCCCTAGGACCTTCAACCTTTTCCTATGACTGTTTCCTAATAATACAACTTTAAGTCATTCTCAACTTTAAAATTGTATATATCCTTCCTCAATCTCAACTTCTTCTTGGCTATTGCTCTTTTTGTCCTAGTTAAATTTTCCAAAAAGAGTTATTCATATTGGCTGTTTCACTTCTTGCCCCCATTTACTCAGTTCACCAGCATCTGGTCCTTGCCCTGAAAAAACTCTCATGCCAAGACCACCTCTACATCCAATGGACACTTTTCAGTTCCTACCTTACTTGGCTTCTCAGCAACGTTTAACAATGTCTACCAGTCTGTCCTTGTTGAAACTTGTCCTTTAGCTTCTGAAATCCCATATACTTGTACAATTTTCCTCTTTTCTCTGGCTGCTTCCTCTAGTATCCCTCTTTTTCTGCCCATTCCTTTAAAAATAATTGTCACTAAATAGTGCTTACTATGTGCCAAAGACTATTGTAAGAGCTTGACATTTTAATTCATTTAATCCTACAGCCCTGTGAAGCTGGTACTATTAGATTCATTTTACTGATAATGAAGCTGAATCAGAGAAATTAAATAATTTTCCCAAGGTCACACAGCTAGTAATTGTGTCCTAGAGTTTTATTTTCTGCCTTTCTTCCATTCTATAGTCTCTGCATGACTATACCTACTACTATGGCCCAGTTGTTTACTTACTTCCTCTAATTCTAAAATCTCTGTCTTTACCCCTATTATTTATTAGCTCTAGATTCACTACCTAATGCAATGAACATTCCCATCTGGGATTTCCCACAGGCTTCTCAAACTCAACATGTCTAAAATCCAATCCAACATCTTCTCTTTTTCTAAAGCCTGCTCCTCCTCTTAAATTCTCTTTTAGTATTTATCTAACCAAGCCAGAAACATGAGATCATCCTTAACACCATGAACAGCGACTGCCCCCCACCCACATCTTGTCCCAACCACTATCATACTTAGAGGTTTTGATGGTTAAAATTTTTAACCTTCATACTTCTCCAACCAATACCACTTCTTCAATTCAGATAACTGTCAACTGTGAACTGGATCACTGAGACATTTCTCCACTCTCATGACCTTGCTTCCAGATTATTCCCTTCTGATCTACCTTCAACATTACAGCCAGGGTCACCTTTATAAAGTACAATTCTAATCATTTATTCCACTTGTTTAAAACTTTTCAGTGGTTCCCAGGTGCTCTCAGAATCAAATTTAAACTCCGAATCCTACTAGTCAAAGCATAATCTGACTCCTAAGTTTCTCTACCCTTCTAATTATTTCCTACCTCTCACTCTAAGTTCAGTCATAGATAATTATCATGGTTACACACAAGCACGTTTTCTCTTAGATGTATTTACTCTCCCATTTCTTTACCTGGCTATTTGTACCAGGCCTTCAGGCATCAAATTAGTTGTTCTGACCTTTAGGAAGCCTTCTCTGCCTTGCCCCTTGCTTCACTCATCCAGAAGTGGGGAGAAACTGCCTGCCCCCAACATCTTTTAACACTATTACTCCTATGTTTGCAATGCCAAGCTGTACTGCAACAGCTCATCTCCCATCAGACAATTAGTCCTAGAACAAGTACTGGCCCATATTCACTCTAGTGTGTGCTATATCACAGGAACTCATCAGATATTATTGAATGAATTCAAATTACCTTCTTTAGTATGTATCAAAACAGGAGATGCTCACAATGTATGTTTGGGAAATTGACTTGAGCCCTCAATAAAATCCCACAAAGTAGGTATTATTACATCTAATAATTAAAGATGAATAAACCAAAGCTCACAGAGTTTAACTAATTTGTCCAAAGCCACTGGGCTACTAAGCAGCAAAGTACAACTTAAGCCTATGATCAACAATTTCCAAAATGTACAGGTACCATAGCCCATCACCTCCCTGTGCTGTGGAGGATACAAAAGATGCCCAAGATCTGATCCTAGCTATAGAAACATAGGAAAGAATTGATTTTGGATGGAAGGCAGAGGAATATCAAATTATGAACAAATTTTTGAAGGACAACATTTGAAGTAGCTTTTGAAGGATGGGTAGGATTTAGACAGCAGAGACTAGGGTAAAGGAGTAATGAGGGGACACAACAAACATTTCTGGTGGTGGTGACAGGATAAATATATGAGAAATAGATTTATGGGGAGTCCACTGGGGTTTTCAATATGGGTTGTGGCTGCTATTTTTCACCTTATGATGTACTAATAAAACCAGGCATGTGTCTTACTGCAAGATAAATGGGGTTTTACTAGACTTGGCATTCACTCTTAAGAGGCAGCCACTGTGTAAACATCTTACAAAATCAATTCGTAAAGAAGCCCACAAGGAACATTAAGGAGCTTACTTGCTGCAGTTCTGCAAGTTGCTTTTAAGGATGTCATAGTCGGTATTGAACAGAGGCCCACTGTCCTTTAGCATAGCTTTCTGGATGCTGTACACATGGATGCTGGCAGTCACAGCTAGCTTGGACTTCACTGCTACAAGTCAACAGGAAAAGCAGTCTGTTAATACACAAACTTCATAGCATGTGGGGACTTTAACAAGAAACCCTTCTGCATTAAAACCATTTGCAAGCTGTGGTGGTCCAAAAAACTCTGAAAGGCCAAACAGCCACATATGCAGTGTAACATCAACTCTTCTGTCTGCAATGGGAACATTATGACAAGGTAGGTGGTGGTGAGTCATTTCTAAGTACAGCACCTGTGAGTATCACTCATTCAGTGGACACTCAGCAAATATTAATTAATGATTGATGGTGACTATGATTTTTTTTTTTTTTTTGGTCAGGGAAGAACCTTACACTAGCTTATAATTAAAGATCAAATAATCTCTACCTGTTTATGTATTCCAATTTTACTTTAGAGAAAGGAACCATAAAATAAAAATACAACTAACTACATAAGTCTGCAGAGGAAACAAAAGAATACCACAAGAATAAATTTAACAAATTTTCTAACAAATTTCCCCACAAGGGAAGGGATCAGGCCTGACTTGCTCCATGTCCCCACTGCCTAGCACAGAGCTTGGTGGATAGTTGATAATTAATACATATCTATTGAATGATGAATGCCTGCTTTGCTTGGCATTGAGGAAATTCAGAAAGAAAAATTAGACATGCCCAATACCTTGAATATTTCAAAATTAATTTAGTAAGAATTCCACCCCACTTACAGGAGCCTTTGTATATACAAGCTTCAACAGTGAAGTTTTGTCTTGAGGCAGAGATCCAAAATCATGAGGACCTAATGGTCACATCTTTTTTTGAATGGACTTTTAAACAATAGAATAGTAGCATTAATAGCATTGAAAGTCAGACTTTCTATGTGTGTTCGGTGCTAGGGATCAAATCCAGGACCTTGTGCACACTAGGCAAGCATTCTACCACTGGGCTATATCCCCTCCAGCTGGATTTATTTATTAGTCTTTCTGAATTTCAGAAAAACATTCTTTAGCATTCTTCTCTAAAAATGTGTTATGAAACACAGCACAATATTCAGAAACAACTGTCTTTTTACAGTTGAGAAGATGGCTTCACATGGTATTCAAGATAGTTTTACATGTCTGTCATGAGGTTTGAAATCCTGTGATAAAAGTGCTTTATAAATGTCAGAAGCTAATGGCTTTAAAAATAGGAAGTTACCCAGATGCAGTATCATACTTTAACATGTTTCAGAAACCATTAATAAAAAGAATATAGGGTTCTTTGATTAAATAGCTAACATATTATATGCAGATGTTAGGAGCAGATTTTTTATTATACCTACATTAATGCCATTAGAGGAAAAAGGAAAAACTAAACTGTTAAAACACCTACCTTCCAATTTATCTTCTCTCACTACTGCAACCTTGTGGCACTATAAAGAAATAACACTTCATCAACAGAACTTGAAACTCAAAAGTTTCCTTATGAATAATTCAACTGTGTTTGAATGTGAAATTAGGAAAACAATATGTACCCTTAAAATGTATGTTATAGTTTAATAAAGTCAGGCTCATTTTTAATTTGCTTCCTTTAAAACTTCTTAGTAAGGTTAAGGAAAATGAAGGTACAGATATAAATACTACAATGAAATAAAATACAGCATCTCAAATCAGTGTAAGGAAGAGAGAACTTCTTAGTAAGTGATTTAATGAGAATTACTGTTTTACCATATGGAACCAGATAAACTTAGATCTTCCCCTCACACCAGATACCAGAATTAATGCTAGACGGGGAACATAGAAGTCCGGGTAGAAGCTGAAAGGAGCAGGTTCTGGGGTTGGGGGGAATTGACAGCTCATGCCATGGTGGAGAAGAGAGAGCAAGAAAAAAAGAAGGAATAATGGTTGTGCCAAAAAACTGCAGCAGCCATTAAGAAGTTTGTCATTCAAAAACATTGTAGAGGCTGCAGCCATCAGGGACATTTCTGAAGCAAGTGTTTCTGATGCTTATGTGCTTCCCAAGCTCTATATGAGTTGTGCCATTTACACAGCAAGATGGTCAGGAATCAATCTTAAGAAGCCCAGAAGGAACCAAACACCTCCACCCCATTTTAGACCTTTTGGAGCTGCCCCACAACCTCCACCAAAGCCCATGTAAGGAACTGGGTCCCTAATGAGAGAAGAAAAGCTAGCTTCTGGAAAAAAATAAAGTGGAATTGTAATTTTTAAAAAAAAATTAAAGCTGATGGATCAGAGATTTAAAAATAAAAAATACATATATGCAATAGAAGAAAACATATATGAATTCTTCTATAATCTGATATAACCTAAGAATGAGGAAGTATCCTATGTACGATTCAAATCCAGAAATAATTGAAATACCCATAAAAACTAACAACTTTTGGATGAAAACATAACTTTAAGAAAAGTTCAAAGACAAATGATTAAGAAAAGTATCTGCAACTTTATCACAAATGCTTAGTAGAGTTTCTAAAAATAAAGAACACAAAACTATAGAAAACAAAGGCAAGAGCTATAAACAGATAATGCACAGCAAAAGGAATGCAAATGGCCCTGAAACATATGACAACAGGTGCTGTATGGAAACAGGCATTCTTCATACACTGTCAGGGAAAATGAGAAATGGAGAGGTATTTGGAATAATCAACCAAAGTACATATACAGCCTGGTGACACACACATGCTTACAATCCCAGCATCGCAGGAAGCTAAGGAGGATCCCAAGTTCAAGGCAGTCTGGGAAATTCAGTAAGACCCTGGTTCAAAATAAAGTAAAAGGGCTGGGATGTAGCTCAGTGGGAGAGGACCCCTGGGTTCAATCCCCAGTAATACCCCCGCCCCCGAAAAAGAAAGTACAAATACATTTATACTTTGATCCAGCAAACCTACTTCTAAGAATGTAATTTTAAAACGCACTAACAAAATATACATAACCCGGGCTGGGGTTATGGTTCAGTGGTAGAGCACTCACTGAGCACGTGCGAGACACTTGGTTCAATCCTCAGCACCACATAAAAATAAAATAAAGGTATTGTGTCCATTTACAACTAAAAAAATATTTTAAAAAACCCACATAACCCATATACACTGACCTATTCACCCATAGCACTGTTGGCAATAGCCAAAGATTAAAAATAACTCAGATAACTCAATGTGGGACTGCTGAATCAACTAAGGCATATTTATCAATGAAGCCATATGTGGCTATAAGGAAAGAGGAATAGTTTTATAACTGCCACGTAATCAGGATCTACCTCTCCATTTCTCAATTTCCCAGTTGCTGGGATAACAGGCATGATTGTGTGCCATCACATCTAGCTACACCACCACAACTGGCAGATGAACAGAATCTAAATGTCCTTTTTCTTTTTTTTGCAGTACTGGGCATTGCACTCAGCGGTGCTCTACCACTGAGCTATATCCCTAGCCCTTTTAATTCTTTGAGACAGGGTCTCATTAAGTTGCCCAGGCTAACCTCAAACTTGCAATCCTCCTGCCTCAACCTCTCATGTACCTGGGATAACAGGCATGTGCCACTTTGCCCAGCTAAATGTCTTCTTAAATTTAGAAACAGAAGGCCCTCTATAAGCAAGGCACAGCATAAAAAAGCTTATAACTTCTGCCACAGTTGGATCTTAAATGTTCTACAAAGGTCCATGGGTTAAGGCTAAGCTCCTAGCTTGGTGCTATTGTTTGATGATAGAAACTTTAAGAGGTGGGGCCTAAAGAAAGTTTTAGATCACTGAGGGTCTGCCCTTGAAATGAATTGTCGAATGATACTTTCTTCCCCTTACTTTTGCATCCAGCCGTGAGATGAGGGCTTCCTCTGCCATGCAACCCAAAATGATGATCTGCCTCACTACAGGGCCAAAAGCAATGGGCCCAATCAACCACGAATTGAAACCATGAGCCAAAATAAACCTTTCCTGTTTTTAAGACGACTATCTTGGGTCTTTTGTTACATTAATGAGAAGATGACTAACAAAATTTCTATGAGTTCTTAACTAATGATAGGTGACACATAATTTTGGAATAAATTCTTTCTCAGAAAAATTCACTGGGGAACACAACTTGAATGAACTTCCAAGATTTCATCTAGGAATCCCCTGAACCCTAAAGATCAACTGCTAATACCATTTAAGGATTCCAAATTAAGAGTCTCTGCCATGAGTTAGAGTAAAAAATGTACATCATCTTAAAACATAAATTCTTAACTTTAGATTCAAGTACAGAAGATCTGTGAACTCTCGATATTTCATGAATAGCAACATATGCATTTCTCTTCCAAATTCTCTTGGGTCAGTGACCAAAAACAAAATCACTGAAGGTTAAGCAACCCTAACTCAAAATCCAAAAGCTATAAATTCTGAACTCTTTTGAGCACTGGTATGGCAATAACAGTGGAACATTCTATACCATGAAACTGTTTCATGCAGTTTCTTCTTTTTCTTTTGGGAGTGATAGGGATTGAAAACTCAGGACCTTGCACATGCTAGGTAAACACTCTATCTCTGAGCTACATCCCCAGTCCTTATACACAAAATTATTAAAATACTGTATAAGATTACATTTCAGGCTATGTGTATAAGGCATATGTGAAACTTAAATGAATTCCACATTTAGACTTTTTGTATTATAGTTCCAGGTGGTATCTGGTCATCCATCAACACAGGGTACTACTGAGGGTTCTGAGAAGGAGCCCTGGTCCACAGGACTGGCAGTGGAAGAAACAAAAAAAGGTCACATAGATTTAAAGAAGAGAGCAAAGAAGGTATGTCTACTTTTGGGAGGAAATCAAAAAGAGGATATTAAGTCAGAATTTGTCATGTTTCCCAAGATATCTTATTATGTATATGCAAATATTAAAACAAACAAACAAAACCCCACAATCTGAAATACTTCTGTGGTCCCAAGCACTTCCGAAAAGGGATACTCAACCTGTACTTTAAGTGAACACAATGATTCTAAGGAAAAGACCTGACTACGACTAGTTTGAAGGTAATGACATACCTAAAGAGACAAGAATATAGTTAAACCTAGAAAAGAAAATGACACGAAGTTGCAAATTTTGACGGTATCCATTCAAAAGTCATAGAGAATTCTGGTGGCAAATTTATCTTTGAGAGTAAATGAATCAAGACTGCTTAATTTCCTATTTCAGATATATAATGATATCTGATTCTAAACTTGCAAATACCTTATCATTTGGCTTGCCAAATAGCTTGCCAATAAAGACAGAAAATGCTGGCTAGAAAATATGAGGATTTGATCCCTTGAGGAGTTTTGTTTCTCCTCATAAATTACTAAATTAACATTCCAGTTTTAAACAACACATCCTTAAAATTCTTTTGCTATAAAACAAATACTGACAGTATTTAGACAAGTCAGGGTTCTAAACCTACAATTCCAAGGACAAGTCAAAGGAAAGAGGGAAACATGTTAACAGATCTCTGAGAAGGAGCCCTGGTTCATGGGACTGGTAGTAGAAGAAGCAAAAGAACCTTCACATAAATTTGAAGATGAAACCAAATATATGTCTACGTTTGGGAGGAAGCCAGAGAGGGGGTATTACTAACGTTGTTCCCAGGGCTGACTGGTATAGGAAATAGAATAAGATTTCTTGGCAGAGCTTCTAGAGCCCACCAAGGCATGGGAATAGAATAACCTCTGTGCCCCTGAGGAGGACACAGAAGTAGCTAAGAGAAAATCAGCAGACCTGAGAAAGTTTTGTTGCTGGGATGATGAAAACACAGTAGTAACCTGTGTTGATGGATGACCAGATAACACCTGGGACTACAATATAAAAAGAAGATGTAGGAGAACAAAGATGTGCCCAGTCCATCTTCTGCACTACATTGGGTCAGTCCCAGGCTAATATTTCCTATCTATTAAACATAGTTATAAAGCTACCAAAATGAGTGGTCAGAATTAAAATGAAGTAAGCTAAAAAAACTTTATGAACAGGATGAAAATTAATCCTGTCCCCAACATACCTTGAAGAAAGGTATAGAGCATAATGGAAACAATCTCCCAATATCTTATTGTCTAGAAAATTGCATAATGATACAGTCTCTGCATCACAGCCAAGATATTTCCCAAACTTTTCTGAGTTTTAGTGTAGTCTAAAAATTCAAATCCTCTTCTAGGGTGAATATTTTGAATTTAAAACTTCCATAATACTGGTCATCTTGTTTTTTTACCTCCTCCTCCTGTGTAACGTTATAACACTGTTTATAGCTCAAACGCATATAAGCCCATTATAAAATTCTGAGAACTCACAGAATGTCCATTCTGAATGATACTACCAGACACCAAATAGGTGACATGCAGTTGGGCTCCTGAATTTTCCTTCCGTTTCCTTTCGACATAATCATATAGCATCCTGTTACAAAGAAAGAAAAGTAATTTATTAGTAATAGTTTTTAACC
This sequence comes from Glaucomys volans, assembly GCA_020662805.1. NCBI lineage: Eukaryota > Metazoa > Chordata > Mammalia > Rodentia > Sciuridae > Glaucomys > Glaucomys volans. Next base: position 345,899 of record JAJEJO010001563.1, read on the forward strand.
TCACAAACTCTTAATTCATAGTTAGATATATATATATGAAATCTGATAGTCTATCAATGTTTTTAAAAGCAGTCAGGCACAGCAGTATATCCCTGCAACTACCTACTCGGGAGGCTGAGGCAGAAGGAGGGCAAGTTCAAAGACAGCCTCAGCAACTTAGTGAGATCTTGTCTCAAAATAAAAAATAAAAAGGGTTGGGGAATATAGCTCAGTGATAGAGTACCCCTGCGTTCAAGCAGGATCTTTGTTCAATCCATGAACAGAGATTTTTTTTTAAAAGGACAGACTTTAGATAGGATGTGGGGATAGGAGTCAACTTGTTTGAGCTGGCATAGTGACCCAGTAAGTAACACACCCCTGGGTTAAATACCCAGCACAGCAAAAATTTAAAAAGTCTAATAAGAGGACAAGAGACAGAACCCACATTAAAATGGCAGCCATGATTTACAACGAATACAATGCTGAATCAAGAGTAAGTTCAGTCACTTATCTATCTAGCTATGATAAATTCAGGATAAGTTAATTTTTCTAGGCCTCTTAATATCTTGGGGTATAATAAGGGAGGGCTATACTAGATTAGCAAATCTCTTAACCTGTGATTCACATGTCCTTTATAACCCTTATCACCCAAGTATCAGCAAATATACATCGTGGAGATGATTCATGGTTTTCAAGAGATTCTAAAAGAATTCATTACTCTGAAATATTAAAAACCCTTATTATGTACATGATCACAAATACCTAGCTCTGAAATTCCAATGTTACAATCACTTACATTCAATGCTGCTTCATAACTACAGAATTTAACAGCTTACTTACATCACCCAATAAACAAAATATTCATTAACCTGAAAGAACCAAATGCTAAATGCAAAATGTTGCTTTTAATAAAATCCTTTCACTTTTATCCCTATCTTCCAGCAAATGTTGAAGCTGACTCCCCTCAATAATCTATAGTTTAATGACAAAAAGCTATCATGTCTTTTATTTTAAGAGGCATTCATTAAGGTCCTAAAACATGTCATACTTCTACCAGAACAGCCAGAAACTCAAAAATTTCAAGAGACACTCCACCTACACTTTTGATAACTTTCTTCACCTTGTTAGCTTCCATGAACTATGTCCCACTGAGTCTTCTGCTACCCTTCCAACTACCTCTGCTCTATTTCCTGCAGACTTCTCTACTTCCTACCTTTCCTAAACTGCTGATGTTGTCTTCAGCTACTTCTCACTCTATGTGTCAGTGTCACCAATCATCCTGGCTTGCCTGGGTCTGACCTTGGTCAATTTTACTCATCCCCATGGCTTCATCTATTCCTGACGACATCATTGTTTGCTGAAGTCAACCAAGTCAGAAATGTGGGAATCATTATCTTCATTTCTTCCTATCCAGGGAGTTGCCAAGCAGTATCAGCTTTCCCTCAAGTAATACTTTTTTACTTCATGCCCTTCAAATCTCTTGACTAGACTATTTCAATTCCAAGTATCTACTGTCCCTCTCCCTCCACCTTCATTATCCATGATGCTGCTTCAGTGAAGTTTTTAAAATGCAAATCAAAACAGTCAAAAACATTTTACTGTTGGGTACAGTGGCACACACCTATAATTCCAGCAACTTGGAAGGCTGAGGCAGGAGGATCACAAGTTTATTAAAAGAGGTTGATAATGTTATTTGTTACAAGAGGTTGATAACATTCATCACCTTGGATTGTTATAAAGATTATGTAAAAGAAATATTTGTGAAAATACCTACCATAGTGCTTAGTATTCATTCAACAAATACCTAAGGCACTTACTACGTGCTAGGCACTGAAGATACAATGATTAGAGCATACTGTATTTTTCAAACATGGATGAGACAGTGCCTCCCATTCCAGATGTTCTTTTATATCTTCCCACTGAGAGATAAGGGTTCAGCCCCACCTGAATCTAGGAGGGTTAGTGATTCACTGTACTAGTCAGAAAAGGAAACTGGCTTCTGCTGTGTGCTGGAACACAAGCTTTTAGAGCCCTGAACTGTCCCTGAGCTGCTGTGTCAGAAATCTGACTACCTGAAGACACCATGCTATAAAGAAGCCCAGGGTATATAGACAGACCACAAGAAGTACCATGGTCAACAGCCCTGGCTAAAGTCTTAGCTGACGGCCAGCATCAACTTTAAGACATTTGCTTAACTATGCCTACAGAAGACTGGGCTCCTTCAGACGTCCCAGCTAAAGCACCAGACTTCAAAGAATTGACATAAGTCATTCCCATTTTGTCCTGTTGAAAGACCAAAAGAATCTGTAAGATGGATGTTTCCAGTCACTAAATTTTGGGATAATTAGTTACACAACAAGAGCAAATCAGTGATAAACTTGACCAATAAGTTTTCTGTTTTCATGGAGCAAATACCTTAGTGGGAAGACATATAATAATAAGCAGAAAGTGCTCAGACAACTAGATACCCATATGCACAAGAATTTAAGTTGGACCCTTTACTTACACCATGCACAAAAAATTAACTCCAAATGATTTCTATAAGACATGATCAGTCTTTATGTTACTATAATACATGATCAGTATTTTAATATTTTATTTAAAAATTAGCATGAGGGGTTGGGCAATACAATGGTAGAGCACTTGCCTAGCACATGTGAGGCACTGGGTTTGATCCTCAGCATCACATAAAAATAAATAAATAAAGCAAAGGTATTGTGCTCATCTATGACTAAGAAAAAATGTTTAAAAATTATCATGAGCACGGCATGGAAGTGCACACCTATACACCCAGTGACCCGGGAGGCTGAGGCAGGAGAATCACAAGTCCAAAGCAACCTCAGCAACTTAGCAAGGTCTTAAACAATTTAGTAAGATCCTGTCTCAAAATTAAAAATAAAAAAGGGGGCTGCAGTTGTGGCTCAGTGGTACAGTGCTTGCCTAGCACACATGAGGCACTAAGTTCGATCCCAGGACCACATAAAAAACTACATAAATGAAATAAAGGTATTGTGTCCATCTACAACTAAAAATATTTAAAAAAAAAAAAAAAAAAGGCTGGGGTTAGGGCTTGGTAGTTAAGTACTCCTGAGTTCAATTCCCATACCAAAAAAATATTTTTTTAATAAAACATTAGCACAAACTAACACCTAACCTGAGAGTTTCTGTAGTCTTATTGTGAGGATTGAATTTTTTTAGATTAATAAGCATAGGATCTATAGAAAAGTATAGTATCAATGAACAATGATGTTAAAAATAAACAAAATAGATTATAGAATTAACTGAATGTAAGAACATTAGCTACAAAACTCTTAGCCAGGCGCAGTGGTACATGCCTATAATCCCAGCAGCTCGGGAGGCTGAGGCAGGAGGATCAAGAGTTCAAAGCCAGCCTCAGCAACTTAGTGAGACCCTAAGCAACTCAGTGAAATCCCGTCTCTAAACAAAATACAAAATAGGGCTGGAGATGTGGCTCAGTGATGGAGTGCCCCTAGGTTCAATCCCCAGTACCAAAAAACAAAAACAAAAAACAAAAATAATCAACTACAAAACTTTTAAGACAAAAATACAGGAGTAAATTTTCTGACCTTGAGTAAGGCAAAGCCTTCTTAGATACAATATCAAAAACAAAAGCAACAAAATAAAAGCAAATCATCAACAACAAAAACATTTGTGCTCCAAAGGACACCATCAAGAAAGTACAAAAACCTACAGAATAGGAAGAAGTTTTTGCAAATCATATTTGATCAGGTTCTTACATCCAGAATATATAAAGAACTCTTAAAACTCAACAATAAAAAGAAAATCCAATGAAAAAGTGCACAAAATTTTTGGATCTGTCTCCAGAGAAGATATACAAATGGCCAATAAGCACACAAGAGGATGTTCAATGTCATTAGGGAAATGTAAATTAAGATCATATGAGATACCACTTCATATCTACAAAGACAGATGAAATAAAGACATAATAAGAAGGGCTGGCAAGAATGTGGAGAAACTGAAATCCTCATACATTGCTGGTAAGATTATTAAAATGATTTAGTCATTCTGAAAAATAGTTTGTCAGTTCCTCAAAATGTTAAACAGCCATCATATGAGCCAGCAATTCTAATCTGAGGTATCTATATTTGCCAACTAAAAGCATATGCTTATACAAACACTTGTACACCGATGTTCACAGCAGTGCTACTCATAATAATGAAATGTAGAAAAAATTCAAATATCCATCAACAGATTAACAAATAAAATTAAATTTGGTATATTCATGCTATGGGCTAAATGTGTCTGAAAAAGAAATACCCTTAACACATTAACACATAACCTTATTTAGAAACAGGTATTATAGGCTCTTAATCCAGTACCTATGGTGTCCTTACAAGAAAATGGCTGTGTGAAGATAGACACTCAAGGAGAATAGTATGTGACAATGAACACAAAGATTGGCATCATGTGGCTACAAGCCAAGAAATGCCAAAGATTGCTAGCAAACCAGTAGACAGTGGATAAAGGCAAGAAAAAAAATTTTTATAGGTTTCAGAGGAAGCATAGTTCTGCCAACACCTTGACTTTGGCCTTCCAACCCCCAGAAGTAAGTAAACTTCTGTTGTTTTAAGCCACTAAGTTTGTAGTGCTTTGTTATGGTAGCCTTACTAACTAAGAACTATATTCCGTACAATGGAATATTATTTAGCAGTAAAAAGGAATTAAGTATTGATGCATGCAACAACCTGGACAAACCTGGAAAACATTATACTAAGTGAAAGAAACAAGATACATAAGACTGCACATGATTCCACTTATATGAAATGTCCAGAATAGGCAAATCAGCAAACAGAAAGATTAATGATTGTCTATGGCTGGCAGGAAGATGTTGGGGAAATGGTTAGTGACTGTTAATGGGCATATGATTTCTTTCTGGGGTGATGAAAATATTCTAAAATTGATTGTTGTGATAGTTGCACAATTTTTAATATACTAAAAAGCATTAAACTGTATATTTTAAGTGGCTGAATTATACAGTATGTGAATTATATATTCATAAATCTTTATATCCATAAGTCTTTAAAAATGAATTATGAGTCAGGCACCACCATGCCCACCTGTAATCCCAGTGGCTTGGGAGGCTCAGGCAAGAGGATGATGAGTTCAAAAAGCCTCAGCAACTTAGTGAGGCTCTAAGGAACTTAGTGAGAACCTGTATTTAAATAAAATACAGAAAAGGGGCTGGGGACATGGTCCAGTTAAACACCCCTGGCTTCAATCCCGGACACACACACACGCACACACACACAAAAAGAATTATGAAAGAAATTAATAGGATGATATGATAAGAGTTAAGGAGGGGTGAAACACTTGAAACAGTATTAGGGAAAGCTTATTACATATAACGTGAAATCTGAGTTGAAACCTGAAGAATGAGGAAAGCTGGAAGAGGAGCATTCTAGGCAGAAGAATTGGTACAAAGGTCCTAGGATGAGAATGAATTTTGTTTATCTGAAGAATATAATAGGTGAGGCAAAGAGTAGAATAGGATGAAGTTGGAAAGACAGGAAGAAGCTAGATAGTGTTAAGCTATAAAAATGATATATAATCAACTTAGCTATAGCAAAATTACAGGCATCTTTAGGTCAGAAACTCCAGTCCTTAATATGCATCTTTAAATTCCAACAGGTGTATATATATAGTAACAGTTGCTTCATTTCATATTTAAACATTCATAATTGCAATGACTAATAACTCTTATAGATGTCTATACCCAAAGTCACTGAAGCGCTTGGGTTTAGGCCAGGACTAGGGTCTTGGGTAATCTCATCCGAAACCAGCGCAAGTCTATCCCAGGGCTAACAGTTTCAGGTCTTTTTTTGTTTTTAGTTGTAGATGGACACAATACCTTTATTTATTTATGTGGTGCTGAGGATCAAACCCAGCGCCCCACACAGTGAGCTCCAACCCCAGCCCAGTTTCAGGTCTTAAAAGCTTAAACATCACAGCCAAAATCAAGTCTCCAAGACCTAACACTAACCCAAACAAAGCCAAATCAACTTGCTCTAGAGATTAGGGATGTGGAATCTTTTTATGATTCAGGGAAAAGTCCTCTCACTCAAGGAAGAGACAAACATCAGGCTACTAAAAGGAACAGAACAAAGTAAATGTGTCTAATATGTGCATCCTTAGCTGGTTCACCAATCCCACCCCTTGGAATACAGACAATATCTACACCTTTGCAGGTCAAAAAATTCTAGAGTTAAATCAGAAGCTTGCTTTTGCCTTCTGGCCTCAAGTTGGACCACAAATTTCAGCGAAGAAAACTGATATAGCAAAATTGAAGTAGGACAATGCTCTGCACCATACTAAACATTCCCTTTGTAGTTTCACTTAGTTTTCCTGTCTTATACTGTTATATAGCTGTAAAACACCTGTTGACCTCATTATGGACATACTTCAATAACACCCAAAAATGGGTCTAAGAAGTACAGAGAAAATGTAGTAAAGATGTAAGACAACAGATGTTTGAATCTGAGTGATAGGGCATTGGTGGTGTGGCTCAGTGGTAGAGCACTCACTTGGCATGTGTGAGGCATTGGGTTTGATCCTCGTCACCACATAAAAATAAATAAAGGTGTTCATCTACAACTAAAAACATTATTTTAAAAAAATCTGAGTTACAAAAAGAACTGGCTAGCCTATTTAACATACTTGCAATAACAAAATAATGCTAACCACAGGCCAAGGCTGCCAACTAAATCTAGCAAAATTATCACCACCACCATACATTTGTATACAAGCCCACTAAACCCCTAATAGAAACAAAAGGTACTAAAAATAGTATTTTTTTCCCATTTATCCAGGGGGGAATAAAATCAGTTCTAACCTAGGGGCTATGTATAGAAATGAAAATCAAAATAAACAAAACAAAAACTCCAAAGTCATTAACATTGGTAGTAAACAACTTACTGTTTGGCCTGGTTAACGTGAACTCCTAGTGTATAGCTCAGCCATTTGTACGTCACCTGCAAGAAGCAGCAATATTTAAAATGTTTGATTAGATGATTTCAGTGTGTAGATCATTCCCAAGGGCCCATTCCTAAAGATTCCTATTCTTAGATGACTATCCCTTATAAATTACAATAGATGCAACTGTAGTTCAGAAGAACCATCTATCTGGGCAAACTGAACCAAACTGAACCATATTTGTCTTACAAATACTAGAAAGTTTGTTTCACAGACAGATTAATGCAGAAGAATCTAAAATAGGAGGCTGAATATACATTTTAAAAATTCATTTCCCTCACATTCGTTGTTTTACTTATGCCCTTTCTTCACATTCTGTCTCTGGGGAGGCCACCACCCAAAACTATCCTAAAACTTACCCAGAAACTAGATTACTCTGAAGTGTATGACTTAGAACTTTTAAGGAATGTTGCAGCCATACAAGCATTAAAAGAACACAGGTGTGGAGGGTCAGGAAATGAATGAATGAATTTAGTAGTTAAACCATATAAGTGGTTAGATTGGGAATTACTGGCATCAATTTTGCATTCTTTCTTGATCCAGTAAGCCTGTTCTCTAGAAGTCTCTTCCTATTCAAAATGCTATGCTAAGCTTCCCAAAAGAAAACTAATAAAGGTCAGGCAAAGGCAGTATAGCATCAATGAAGGAGAGAGAAATAAGTTCCAAAACTACCTATTCCTTACTAACTGCAAATAAACAAATGATTTGACCCCTTTGCTTCAATTTCCTCCTCGACGGGCAATACCACCGACCTGGACGGCGGTCACTGAAGTCTACCTGTAATTACGTGTAACCAAAGTGCCTTAGCTCACAGGAAACAATCATCACAGTTTGCAAAGAGCTCTCACGTCCATTCTCTCACGTGATCTTGACGCCAACCCTGTCAGGAGGGTCAAATCACTATCGATATTTAAATTTCCAGGAAGAGGAAACCGTCTGGAGATTAAACCAAGACGCAAGTTCCTCAACTGTAAACTTGGGACTTCGGACGCCAACCACCTGATAAGCTAAATGCACCCTCAGAAATGTTCTCAACCAACGCCCCGCCCTCCGCGTTGACCCCGGCGGCCCCAGCCAGGTGCACACTTCCCAACACGCCCGCCCAAGGCACGCAGACTTGCGCCTAAGCCAGAGGACCTCCCCCGGGAGTCCTCGCTCATCCTGGGGCACGAGGCGAGGTGACCTGTCTCCCCTCGGCCAATCCCCACCGGGTCACAAGCACAGGGGTCAAGGCCCCCGCTCCCCTGTCCAGGCCCAAGACCCCACTCGCACGCCCATTTTCCCCAGTTCTAGTTCCTCACGATCTTGTTTTGGTCCGTGACGAACTCGTCTATATTTTCCAGATAAAGCTGGTCCGCCATGGTGCTGCAGCGCTGGTCCACGCCCGCTCCGAGCCCTTCTCTCAACCACAGCCGCAGCTCCCGCCGGCGGGAAACGACTTTTCCCCTCCCACGTCGCGGGTCGTTTCCTAGAGCAACAGAGGCGACGCGCTACGGCGGCCGGCTGAGGGTCAAACTAGTCATGGAGACTGTGCAGGCTGGAGGGGGTGGAGCTAGTAAGAGCAAACGGAAGTGAGGAACTAGGAAAGCGGCCACCGGCAAGGCTTCGAACTTCATCTGTGCCACTGAAGGACTGAGTCGGAACCACAAACTTAAAATTTCTAGGAGCCACAATCTTTCCACCTATAAATTGATAAAATAGTCCTTACTGATTGAGAATGTAGTTTAGTTTAAATGAGAAAATACATATAAAGTTCTCACACTAACTGTCCACAATAAAATAAATTCCATTATTTTGCCCTCTGGCAAATAAATTGTGTTGGTTAGAAGGGAACCACAGCTAGTAAAGGCCAATAAATAAACTTAGTCCGGGAGATTAGTGGCTCAGTATAATTAATGAAATCTTGGGTTTAGAGTCAAAAGAAAAAAAATTATTCCTTGGTATTTTCATTCCCATAAATCAGGTGAAGACTTTAGCTCATGTGCATTCCTTACATAATAACTATTATTTGAGAACCCCACGTTGTGGAAACCTCTCATAGAATGACTTTTTTAACCCTAAAAAAACCTTGTTAGATTCTATTATCCCATTACCAAAAAGGGCCCAAATTTGAAATCAACTTTGTGTTGTTAATGGAAAGCATGAATAGGAAACAAGTCCATATAGATTCCAAGACAAGGTTTGCTTAAACAAGTAACTTGGTAGGCTTAAAGAACTACCATCTTATAACAGCATCAGCATCTAATAATTTCTCAATAAATTTTTATTGACTTGAGTTTAATTATATTTAAGGCAGTGAGATTTTAGAAGGAAAACAGTGGATTAAGAAACAAGCTATGCACAGTGGCACATGCCTGTAATCCCAGCTATTCCCAAGGCAGGAGGATCATAACCTTACTCTCTTTTCCCTAAGGATGAGGTTTAATACAGGGGCCTTATCTTGAGAACACAACAGTTCCTCAGAAAGGAGGATGATCAGTCAGCCCCAGTATTTGCAGGAGCTAGACAAAACTGGTGGGGTGTCAGTGCCAGGTACTTCCTGCAGTGGGAGCCATAGGATCAAGATTCCTGCAGGGCCTGTGGCACAGGCCTGTAATCCCAGTGGCTCCAGAGGCTGAGGCAGGAGAATTGCAGGTTCAAAGCCAGTATCAGCAGTTTAGTGAGGTCCTACGTAAGTGAATGAGACCCTGTCTCAAATTTAAGAAATAAAAAGGGCTGGGAATGTGGCTCAGTGGTTAAGTGCCCCCAGGTGCAATCCCTGGTACCAAAAAGAGAAAGAGAGAGAGAAAGAGAGAGAGAGAGAGAGAAGGCTGACCTTCCTCTTTCATCCCCAAAATGATGGGCAGCAATGAGTCTAATGACATGACAGGGTATGGAGTACAAAAGCTGGACATGGCTCAATGTTGGGGTGGGATGAGGAGCAATTTACCTATATGTAGGTGTTACTGTCTAGGAGTATTGGGTTTGTTTTCTCCATTCAGCAAGGAATTGAAGAATAGGGCACAAAGACAGCAAGTAAGCAGCAGGTTTATTGCAAAAGCGACAGAGACAGACTTCTCCAAAGAGAAGGGGCCCAAAGATGGGAATCAAGTGGAGGAGTTTTGGTTTGTTTTTTTTATTATCTCTGGAATGTGCTCCTTTCCTTATCTCCTCTCCTGTCCAGCATGCCTCACTATCATTAATTGGTGCCTCCTGTGTCCTTGTGTCTGTTTTAGTTTTTCTATTGGATCCCCCAATTAGGAGCAGGAGTCTGGAAGCGTTTGTCTGATTGGGTCCCTAGCTTGAGTCCATGAGCACTTTTGTTAACCAGGAAGTTGACCTCCTTAGAATGCCCTCTCTATGCTCCTTTGTTCTGGCCCTGCCTCTGACCTCCTCACTCCCCATCTTGCCCAGGCTGCCTAAGCCCTTCTACATCTCCCTCACAGGCAGGATACCCAGACTCAGTGGGCCAGCCTCTTAGGAAAGAAGGCCTGCAGAAGCAACTTTGGAACTCCACCAGCTTCCTGGGCATCAGGGCTGCCACAGGTCTCCCAGGGATAGCATTCCAGGCCAGACAGAACATCAAAATAAGAAGTACAAGATTAAGAAGTAAGGACTCAGGAGCCACATAACTGTCTAATCATCATTTCTCAGGGCCCCAGGGATTATTGACATTAAAATATAAAGTGGATCATTCATTCATTTAACAAACATGGCTAAAGGTCTCCTGTATGCCAAACTCTGTGTTACTAATAGGAACACAGCATGGTCTTCATCTCAGAGAGTTTACAGTCTACGGAGCATAAACAGCATATTGTGTAAGAGAATCATAGGATGCCATGGGAACCCAGAGGAGGCAACTACCCCAGCCTCAAGATCAGAGAACCTAAGGAGAAAACTTCAGACTTGGGTGTCTAAGTCTGAATTCCATGTCCTTTCACTGTAGGCAAAATATATGTGAAATTAACTCCCAGTGCTATCTTTATTGTGTCTTTTAATGACACCCAACAAGCCTGTATTTCCTCTATTTTAAGAAGTTGTTTTAGAGCTGGGAACTTAATTCAGTGTTAGAGCACTTGCCTAGAATGCATGAGGTTCTGGGTTCCATCCCCAGCACCACACACACACACAAAAAGGTTGATTTATGAGAATATGTGAATAGACTGACTGTCTTGTGGAATGCACAGCTGCCAAGGCTGGGACACGTCAACGTCCTAACAGCTGGGGAGGCAGGAACCCAAGGGACAGTGAGATAAGCCTCCAGGTGCCTGTTCTAAAACACTTTATCAGTTCTATAAAATCAATGTAAAATCCTTCAGTTAACAAAACTCAGAGGTGAGCCAAGAGGACATGCTTACATAACTGTTCCCTTGTTTCACACAACCAGCCTCTTTATTTCTCAGCTCAGTCACCAGAAGTTCACATTTCTATCTTCGCCTCCTCAGACATTCAGGAAAAAAAAAAAAAAAAAAAAAAGCAGGAGGACCCCTACCCACTCCTTGCATGTCTTTTGTATGTATGTATGTGTATATATATTTTTTTTCCCCTTTCTCCCTTTGCTTGGGGGTTTGCAGGGTGCTTGGGATTGTGATGGTGAAAGTGAAGATCATTGGAAACTGCCTATGTATTGTTTTGTTGTAGGCACATCATTTCTGGCTTCTTAAAACATGAAGGGGTTGTTGATCAGATCTAGAAAGAAATACATGATGGTTCTCCCAGAGATCATTGCTCTCTGACCCCAAAATGCTGCTGGTTGGGAAGACTTCCTGAGGAAATGTCATGTGGATTCAGCTTTAGAATCTAGTAAAGGGTAAAAGCCATTCCAGACACAATCTCAGTGCTCTCGCTGCTGCCTTCCTTCTCCCTTGACATCACCACTTCTTTCCATGTCTTCTGCTTTCTTCTTTGGCTTATCCACAGCTTCTTATTCATTTTTGAGTTTTCAAATTTACTTTTATTGATTGATTGATTGATGCTGGGAAGTGAACCCAGGGCCTAGCACATGCGAAGCACACGCTGTGCCACAGATCTATACCGAGACCACCTCATAATTTTAAACATAGCCATAGGTTGCCATGGCTCATGTCTATCACTACTCCTGACCTTTGTCCTACCACTAACTACAGATTTTCTTAACAGTTATGTTTTGTAATTACTAGATGGCTGAACCTGGTATGTTCAGGTTTTTTTTTTTTTCAGTTTAAGAAAAAAAATTTCACATCATCAAAATGTTTTTCAGTACACCAAAGCCAGGGAACAGGTTTCCCTTGGATAGGTACTCTTTCATTCATTCTTCAGTTGTTCATTGAGTTCATTTTATGAACTCACTATATGTAGTGAGAATAGAATACAAGAATATAAGAGATATGGCCCTGGTTCAAGACAGATAAGTGAAGAGTTTAAAAGATCATGTTATAAGAAAGGAAATGGGCAGGTAGCACCTACTGGAGATCTTCAATACTCTGTGGGATATATCTGTGCTTAAATGTAGGCTTAAATTGGGGATCCATACGTTATAGATGGCAGTTGAGCCTACTGGAAGGGATAGATTAGATCATCCAGAGAGAGAGCTGAAGGCAGAACCCCAAATAACACCAGCAGGTAAGAGACATGCAAAGGAGGAAATTCCAAAAAGGGAACTGAAAGAGAGAAGGAGCCCTGGGAGGGTTCAATGTGGAAAGGAGAAGTGAGTTTGAAGGAGTCATCAACTATGTCAAATGACTATTCCAAATATTTGGATAGACATAGAAATGCATTGGATTTGGTAATCAGGAGGCCTCTGGCCAGAGGAGAGTGAGAAACACAATAGTCAGAGTTCAGCAAGTTCAGGAGTGAGGAGTAAGACCTGAAGACAGCATGGCGACAACTCTGGTAAGTTAACTATGTGGAATGGAGAGGTGGGTGGGGCTGAGGATGGTCACGAGGCTTAAGTGTCCCGCAGCAATAGGGGAAGGAGATATGTCTTAGAAATGGGCATGACAAGCATTCTGGAGGCACCTCCATCTAGGGAAGGAAGCTGACTGCAGGAACTGAAGTCCTGAATCTGCAGGACGGCATACAGTAGAGTCTCAGTTCCCACAGAATGGGACTTCTTCAAAGGTCTTTTCATCCCTGGATTCTCAGCCTCCTCAGATTTCCCACCAAAGCTAGCATGGGGTAGGCCCTTAGCAAATATTTGTTGTTTGATAACTGAATGAATAGATGGATGAAATTGAATTAAATATTGTTCTGCTCTATAATTCCTTTGTTGAGCTACAAAATAGTGTTTATAGAAGGTGTTGTCTACTTTTCCTTCCACCACTGAAATTGTTATATAGTCTGTTATCAGGGTGAGCATTATTGATAAGCTAACTGGGGAAATTCAGCTTCCTTCAAAGATCCAGTGATCAGAAACAAGGTGAGAGAGGTGACCTATTAGGGACAAAATTTAGGACCAAGTCTAGGTACTAACCTGTTTTAAGAACTGCAAGATGCACTGCTCCTGGAGACCCCAGAGGGAGGCTTCAAATATTCCTATATATATAACTGACACACGGAACTTTAGGAAGCCCTCCATACACTTTGGGCTGACTCACTGAAGTGTCTTACCCTTCAATATTTTCTTTCAAGGCTCTGGAGTAAAAAACAAAATCTGATGGAGGACTTTCCCAAACTCTCCTCTAGTCCCCTTTCTCTGTCCCCTAGGTGACATACTTCTGATCTCCCTGTACCTGCCCTATTTCAGACCCTCTTTATTATCAGTCTTTTTCTTTTTCTTTTTCTTTTTCTGCTGAAAAGGAAAATTTGTGCTACTCCTCATATTCTTTAGCCTCGTCTCTGTTCCAATCTGCCCTGCCTTGCCCTAGCCCACTTAAAAAATATGTCTATAAATACATCCTTTATTTGCAAAATTATTCTTAAAACATTTCTCTTTAACACATTTAAATTTTTCATATATGTCTTAAGGAAAAAAATACCACCCAATTTAAAAATGTACTAGTAAACTTTAATATGTGATTATACCAGGGCCACCAGATTCGAGAAGAAACATACTGCTGTACTAAAATATGTCGTTATTACAATGGCGACATGTCTTATATGGTGATCAAACACATGCTCTTGTTCCATTTCTCAGTCACTGCCAGAACCATTTGGAGGCATGAAAATCAATGTATCATTAAGAAAATGTCCAAATGCCCTAAGACAATATACCCGGTACATCATCACATGCACATTACTCCTGATTAGGAGTCAGTCCGTTAAAAGTAACAGCCATATCTGAACAACATCTTTCTACTACCTGGTTGGAGTGATTAGTTGTTTTTTCTTTAATAAAAAGCCTAACAGATTTGGTATTAAATATATCTTTTCCATCTGTATCTTCTGCGTTTTCTGCAAACACTCCAGCATATTTCAGGCAGACTGCTTGCTAGCTGCTTATCTTCAGATATCTTTCAAATCATTCCTCCCTTTTCAGGACACTTTTCCGGGATACTGAGAAGGCTGTTAAGTTTTTTCATTGATTCTACACTTAGAACAATTCCTCCTCTCACACTCACATATTCAAAGTCTCCAGATTTTAGAGTATGACCTAGATAGGTTGTGATGGATCCTTTTTTAACAAAAAAATACTTTAGGTTTTCAACAATAGCAAATGTAGTGGGGCGTACAGGGAAGAACCAGTTATATTGGTCGCTATACTTATCAAAGGCGAATTTGTAAGCTTTTCTCATCATTAACCACATGTCACTTGTTTCCATACTAACTGACTCAAATACTTCAAAATTGTCAGGACTGAAGAACTCTGCTTTGTCACAGTGTTTGGTCCAAGTCTCCTTCACTGCAGCCCAAAGACTCGCATATCTGGGTTTTACAAGGCTGATACAATATATCCGAAAACTTTTAGGGAGCTCCAGGCGTTCATCCTCTGAAATTTTCAAGATATCTTCTTTGTTAGGAGCTTGCAGGTGATGCTCATGGTGGTGCATTCTATTTCCATGACCAATTCTAACGAGGCCTAGCATAGTGATCGAAGCACAGAAAATGCCTCCAAAAATCACACCCTTCAAAAATGAACTGCTAGCCGGGCGCTGTGGCGCACGCCTGTAATCCAGGCGACTCGGGAGAGTCAGTGGGATCGCGAGTTCAAAGCCAGCCTCAGCAACTTAGCGAGGCCCTAACCAACTCACTGAGACCCTGTCTCTAAATAAAATACAAAATAGGGTTGGGGATGGGGTTCAGGGGCCGCGTGCCTCTGAGTTCAATCCCCGGTTAAAAAAAAAAAAAAGAAGGAAAAAAAAAACAAACTGCTTTCAGCAAGCATTTTTCCGGCGTCTTGAATGGCTTGGGGACAGGAAGCCACGTCTTTCTTTCACGTCCGTGCGCCACTCTGTCACGCTCCTGGCCAGGCTGCTCTAAAGGCTGGCAGTGTCCTCCCGTTGGTCTCGCTAATGGTGGGGAGATCCAGGAAGCTGACGCTCCTTGGCCGGAGGCGTGGGGAGCTGAGGGGCCAAGAGCAGGGGTGTGGGGGCGCGGAGAAGGACCCTAGCCCGCTTTAACTTCAGTTCCTGCTTAAAAGTCCTCCGTGGTTCCCAGTGGATTATAGAACAAAGTATCAATTTTTAGCAGAGAAGGAGGGCGTGCTATAGCCAGGCGTGGTGGCGCTCGCCTGTAATCCTCAGCGTCTCCAGAGGCTGAGGCAGGAGGATCGTGAATTCAAAGCCAGCCTCAGGAATTTAGGAAGGTCCTGAGCAACTTGGGGAGACCCTGTCTCAAAATAAAATATAACAAAAAGCGCTGGAGATTTGGCTCAGTGGTTAAGTGCATCTGGGTTCAATCCTGGGTACAAAAAAAAAAAAAAAAAAAAAAAAAAAAAGGAGGGCGCTTGCTCAAGGCACTTTCTCAGGTCCTCTCTCACTTCCCTCTTGAGCGAAGTCAGACTGAAGTAGTGCCAGCGTCATCCAACAGCGGGTTTCATAGCCAAGTGCCTTCACTTCCCACTTTTCCTGCAGATATAAACACTACCCTCTGCTCCCCGCTTCACGTCTGAAAACTTCCAAACCTCCCTCTTGGCCTCCCTCTCACAGCCTCCGGATGAGTATGCACCTAGCCCAGACCACGCTGCTGTCCCTCTCTGGCACTGGCCTCATAGTATTTTAGCTTCCTATTTTCACAGATCCAATCACATCAAGCATCTGGGGACTTGGGTAGGATACTAAGGATGCTAAGAGTGGAGGTGGGGGGTGGGGAGACACTGCATAGTTCACCATAGTTCACACCTTAAATTTTCCACCAAGGTCTTTCCTCTGAATATCTTTCCTTCAGTCAGCATCCCAGGGCTGAATATCATCTTCTCTATCCCCTTGCTGGAGGCAGGAGGAAGGGGGTTCCTTGTAAACCTCTGTTTCATGCAACCTCATTCTTTCTGTCTCTCCCCAAATACCAGGTGTCATTAAGTTTTGATTATGTCCGTTCAGGGTACTTTATCATAGATTCTCCTAATCTCTTTAAAAAAGAAAGAAAGAAGAAAATAAATAAATAATTAAAAAAGTCATCAAGGTGTCTACACCTTACCACATCTCTCTCTCTCTCTTGAGTTTTCAGTGAGCTCCTCAAGGCTGGGCCTCTGTGTGTCATTCATCTCTGCAGATGGGGCCTGGCACAGAGAACAGCAATAGACGCTTGTTAATCAGTATTGTTATGGCTGGGTCACAGGTGAGCCGCCAGACTGTGATGTGGCCAGATGGGGCTGGGGACTGTGGGATTGCAGTTCAGTGAGGAATGCCTCTCATTTCCCACTATTGAGGGTTGGGTTTCTGACTACTTGCCATCCGCCATTGTTCTCAGAGCTGACTTATACCCAGAAATGCATCCACAGCCTCTGCCAACAGCCTCTGCCTCTCAGTATTCCATTAAGCTAGACAAAGGGACCATCCATCTGCTGAGCATTTTCACAAGGCCTTTCCCCCTCCAGGAAGCTGGCTTCCTCTGTGGCAGTTCCAAGAAGCCTGGTTCCCTCCAGCTCACCTCTCTTCAGAATAGGCTCCATGTTTGCTCCCATCCTTATTGCTCATGCCAGAGCACAAGGCAGTCATCTCAGCCTCCCCACAGTTCTCCCTGCCTGCAGTTCCCCCTCCTTCAGGCTGTCCTCCACACTCGCCACCAGAAAGATGGTTTTAATGCCAAACTTGAAGGGTTATGGAAAATAATATTCCTATAAGATAACTCCCCAAGAAAATGGACAGTGTTGGCTCAAGAAGTGGAAAAGGAAATTAGCTGAACATTAAACTTCTCCCAGTGCATTTCTGATGACAATGAGCCCTAAAGGAAAAGGGTGGATATGGAATGCTAGACCCTAAATCTTGACCTTCCCCATGTCAACCTAGTCATGAATGACATTGGGCAAGATCTGAATACTCACCCTTAGGGATCTGGTTTTAACCTATGCAACTAGCCCTGATGGTTGAAACTGCACATACACAATGATCACACCATCCTACTCAAACCCTATAAAATCAGAATCCCCCCTGTAACTGACAAAGTGGACCCGACAACCATTTTCCCATCCGGAAAGTGGACCTGAATGACGCCCAAATCTGAATCCTTTGAGGTCTGCCTCCCATCCTTTTGTGCTTACAAAACTGACCTCGACTGCCCGCTCCTGGTGACAGACCTTTCAGGGCTCCCACTGCTTTATTTGAATTGGGGAACAATTTGTACATCATGAATCTCACCCATTTGAAGTATATAGCTGGATGAGTTTCAGTAAATTTGCAGAGTTGAGCAACCACCATCCAAATAAAAATCTTAGAACACTTGCACCCCCACACATACACCAAGAATTCCTCTGTGGTCTTATTTCTTACTTATGCCATTAATTCTTGCTTCTACCCCAAAGTCCCAAGCAACCATTGATCTGCTCTGTCTCTAGTTTTTTCTTTTCTAGGAATTTCATACAAATGGAACCACACAACATGTAGTCTTTTGTATTATGGCTTTTGTTTTAGACTGAATGTTTCCCCCCACCTCCAGATTCACATGTTGAAGTCCTAACCTTCAGTAATTCAGAATGTGACTGTATTTGGAAATAGTTTTTAAGAAGGTACTTAAGTTAAAATGAGATAACTAAGATTGCCTTAATCTAATATGATCTGTGTCCTTGTAAAAAGAGGAGATTTGGACATCAACACATGTAGAAAGAAGGCCATGTGAATACACAAAGAGAATGTGGACATCTACAAGCCCAGAAGAAAGGCCTCAGAAGAAATCAACTCTTCCAGCACTTGATCTTGAATTTCCAGTCTCCAGAATCAAGAAAATAAATTTCTGTTATTTAAGTCACCTAGTCTGTGCTACTTTGTTTATGACAGCCTAAGCAAATTAATACAGTATTTTTTCATGCTGGTACAGATACCAGCATTCATTATGTTTTATTGCTAAATAGTACCCCATTGTAAGTGTCCCATTGCTAAGTCAGTATACCAGATTTTGTTTATTTATTCACCACATAATGGCTATTTGGACTGTTTTCAGTTTGGATACCGAAATTTGCACTGAAAATTTGCATGCAAATCTTTGTGAACATGTTTTCACAGTGGGAGTAACTGACTGGGGTTAGGGATGAACATTTAGTGTCTACCTGGTGACAATTACCTTCTGTCCTGATTTCAGTAGGAAGCCAAAATAGGCTGGAGATGTTGGGGATTTTAAAATATTTTTTCCTGTTTGTTTTCTTTTCTATTGTTTTCCTTAGACCAGAGTTAATGAATAATCAAACTGAAGTTTTATGAAAAGTAATCAGTAGCACAAAGTGTAACTCATTGGCAGGCACTGGCAGTCCCACCCTTCCATTCGGTGTCTGATCTTACCGGTCAGATTTTCTTTCTGTGCTGTTTTCACACCTACTCTTTTCTTTCCATTTTCTCACCTCAGTCTTTGACCCTGAGATCTGTAATGGCCTCCAAACTATTTTGGTGTTTCCCACTGTAGTTCTTTCTCCTCTCCTCTCACCCTTCTCCAGCAACACTTTGGCCCCTACACTAGCACATGGTTGACACTCCCCCAAGGATGCGCTGCTGGCTAGTTGGTTTCTGGGTGTTGGAATGTAGGACCTCTATGTGCCTCACATACCCCAGCCATTGGAGTAGATGCCCCAGCACCACGCCCTCCGGATCTGCCCCTTTATGAGGGTGGCACCTGAACAGTACCAGGACTGGCAGGTACATACCACTAATGAACAGCAGATGGCAGAGTCACCTCTCTAGCCATCTCCCAACAAGTTGCTGCTGGCGTTCCTTCCTCACATGAAGAATAATAGTGAAGGCAGCACCTCAGCGGCCAATTAGAGTTCTGTGGGACAAACTTTACTTGTATTAAAGGTCTGGATTTTTAAAAAAGATTTCATATTAAAATCACATTTTGGGCTTTAAAAAAAAATCCAAATATCTGGCTGTCATCTTCTGTCAAGTCACAGGCTTTGTCGTAAACCAAAGTCCTTATCACTTCCGCATGTTCTTCCCAACATTTAGATCAAGTTCTTTTGTCATTAGTCCAGGTGCTTGTACTGTTATTTTTCTTAAGCCTTTTCCTCAAGAATAAAATATTTCTTGATCACACCTTCAATAAAAGTAATAAAATAAGACCTAGAATGAACTTCTTCTTTTTTTTTTTTTTTTTTTTTTTGGAACCAGGGATTAAACTCAGGGGCACTTGGCCACTGAGCCACATCCTCAGTCCTATTTTGTATTTTATTTAGAGACAGGTCTCACTGAGTTGCTTAGCACCTCGCTAAGTTGCTGAGCCTGGCTTTGAACTCACGATCCTCCTGCCTCAGCCTCCTGAGCAGCTGGGATTACAGGTGTGGGCCACCATGCCCTGTGCAAGACCTAGAATGAGAGGACCATAAGTTTCCAAAGAAGGGGGCCTGTACAAGAACACATTTCTTTGTGAAAATGAAGCAAGCACAGTGCATCTGTATTGCCAGAACACAACCTAAAATGCCATCATGAAAATGAAGCACGATGAAAACAAGGAGAAGAATATGCACAAGAAGCAAGATGAAAAAGCAACAAAATGGGAGAAGAAAAAGAGCTGGGTGTGGTGGCACACACCTGTAATCCCAGCAGCTCAGGAGGCTGAGGCAGGAGGATCTCCATCAAAGCCAGCCTCAGCAACTTAGCAAGGTCCTAAAGAACTCAGTGAGACACTATCTCTAATAAAATATTAAAAAGGGCAGGGAATGTGGCTCAGTGGTTAAGCACCCCTGGATTCAATCCCTGGTACCAAAAAAAAGGGAAAAAAAGCATCCAAAATTTCAACAGAATTTGTTCTTTGAAATGCAAATACATGTCTGTGTTATGCATTGTAATCAAGAAGAAATCAATTATGAGTGAATAAAATATAATGAAATAAGTGAAATAGTAATACTCTCTGGAGGCTGGAGGCATTTGAGATTGTACCTTCAAATGGAACCCTTCTCCCCTGAGATCCCATCCCCTGCTTTTCTGGATGAGATAATTGAGACCTGGAAATGTCAAATTACTTGGCCAAGATCATTAAGTGGCAAAGCCAGGAGTAGAAATCACATCTCTGGACTCCATATTCTCTGCTTTTTCCATATATCCTACGACTATGGAGTTTAAAAACATTTGTAGCATTGATATACAGAAATACAGACTACAGAAAAAACATCAAGTTTGCATAAGGAGTCCTAGATTCTAATCCTAGCTGTACCCACTGACTGTGTGTACTCAAGGAAATAACTCTCCCTCTCTGAACCTCATTCTTTTATATCATAGTATGGAGAAGGCTAATCTCAACACTGAAGGTAACTGGGAAGTGTGTCAAATTAGCCAATATGAACACTTTCGTCCTGTGGCTAAGAACTGGCCCCAAGTGAAAAGGGGCTAAGCCTTCATGGTTGTAAAGAACAAAATCCATTCTATCAGATTTCAACAAGAAATGTACTGGTGAAGATGAATTTCTGCATGTCATGGAGTCACTGGAAAGTCTAGAGACTGAACTAAAAATAAGGGAGGGGATCAGAAAATTAAAACATATGTCCTCATTCAAACTAGTACATGAATGTTTATAGCAACATAATTTGTAATAGGCAAATGAGGAACCCACCCTTATGTCAACGGAAGAATGGATATGATATACAATGAAAAATATGATATACAATGAAATATTATTCAGATGCACAAAGGAATAGAGAACTGATGCATGCTACAACACAGACGGATCTTCAAAACATGCGAAATGGAATCAGCCAGTCACAGTGACCACAATACTGTATGATGCAATTCATATGAAAATCTAGAATAGAGAAACCTATAGCCAGAAAATAGATCAACAGTTGTTCAGAGCTGAGAAGGGATGGGGTCAGGGAGGTGCTGAAAGTGCTAAAGGGTGTGAGAATGGTTTCTTTGAGGTGATAAAAATGTTCTAAAATTGACTATGGTGATAGTTTCACATACCTGTGACTACTCTAAAAAGTTATTGCATTGTACCTCTAAATGGGAAAATTATGGGGTGTGTGAATTATATTTTAAAAAGTGTTTTAAAAGATAGTATAAACAAAAATTTAAGGCAAGTATGATCTTAGCCCAAATCATACAAAACCAATTCAGTAATGACACTACTGCTACCTCTATCCTTGCCCAAACACTGAGCCACTTGCTCTGCTGGAATTGCTGTCCCAAAACCTAGATGTTACTGCCACTGTCCCACCATTTGGCACAATGAACTCCACTTTCCTTGCTTCTTAATTTATATATATATATATATATTTTTTTTTTAATTTTGCGGTGCTAGAGATCAAACCCAGGGCCTTCCACATGGTAGTCAAGCTCTCTACCACTGAACTATACCCCCAGCCCTCCTTCTTTTGCAGCATGAGTTTCTTAATCAAAGTTCTAGGAGAATGTATTTGACTGAGCTTGAATCATACATTCTGGGGTTGTGACCAGCAGCAGTGCTGGGGAAGCAAATAGCTGGCCTTTTCCACCCCTATGATAGAAGACAAGATGTCTCTCTCCAAAGACTCATGGCAGAGAATTATCCAAATATAAGAGATTTGGATGTTAGGTTTCAATCAAAAAAAGCAAACAAACCAACTGAGCAACAAACAAAAATACTAAATGACATCCATACACATATATAGCCTCAGTTAAAATGCAAATATTTCAGATTAATCAGTCCTTCAAACACTCTTCCCTTCATGTAAGCTTGCAATCACCTGGAAGCATTTGTTAAGTGCCTGCAAACTCTTGCCAGGACCATTGCAAAGCTCCATGGAGTTAGAAACAAAATTTCGACTCTGTCTTCAAAGAGCTCACACTTAGGAAGGGAGATAACGGAGTGGTTGTGGGTCCTACCTGAAAATATAACTAGCCCAATGGTAATGTAAAGGAGAGGCTGATCAATTTTCCTTGGGGGACAGGATTAGAAAGTCTCTACAGAGATAATAACTTTGAGGAAAGTCTTAAAAGGAGGGTTGGTGCCTTGCTAGGCATAAGGAAGGAAATAGGGGTGTGGACCAGCCAGATGTATTGGAGGAAACTGGGCACACTCTTGTGGAAGTTTAGGGTGTGAGATGGGGCACAGCAAGAGAGGGGATGGAGAGGTCACCAGGGGCCAGTTCAGGAAGGGCCTTGGAGCTTATTCCAAACTGTTTGGACTTTCCTCTTTTTCCTCCCCCTACTTCCTCCCTTCCTTCTTTCTTCCTTTTTTGCTTTTGGTTCATTTTAACCTTTAAGCCTTTAAAAATGTAATCAGCCATGTGAGGCTGGTAGGGATGTTTTCCAACACTTTCAATATAAACTCAAATTTTATGTTCTTTGGAGTAAAACAGGCTCTCCACCATTTTCAAAGTTGTTTCCAAATTGCCAAAGTTCTCTCCATGTTTTCCCTGTGCTCCTCTATTCGATCTTGGCTGCCAAAATCAGACAAAAAGTGCAAGAACACTTTTCTCCTTTCAATAGAGACTTGTTGAAGGGTATTCTGTTTCTGAAACATGTTTTTGATGCTGTGCAGAGGATAGACTGGAGGACAGACTGGGCAAAGAGGTCAATTAACAGATGTTAAATGACTGAGGAAGGCTTGAACAAGGGTGATGGCAATAGCGGTGGAGAGGGACAGAGATGAATATGAGCAATGAGGCATAGAAAACTTCAGTGTACCTTCCCTCCTCAGAATTACATATGAAAGCAGGAGCTTGACAACATGGGATCAACCTGTCCACCCATCTATCCCATCTGTCTGTTCACTCACCTGTGCCCTTGCCATTAACTGATGTGCTGAGCACTGGGCATTCAGAAATGATTCCCAGTCAGGAGGGACTTCCTAGAGTAGCAGACAAGCATCTAAACAGATGGTTACAGACTGTAATAGATGTCACAGAAACTGCTGGAGGGAGGATGCAGTGAGAGCACTGTGACCAGGTATTCAAGATTTGATGTCCAGCCGGGCACGTGGCGCATGCCTGTAATTCCAGCACTTGGGAGGCTGAGGCAGGAGGATTGCAAGTTCAAAGCCAGCCTCAGCAACTTAGCGAGGCCCTAGGCAACTCAGTGAGATCCTGTCTCTAAATAAAATACAAAATAGGGCTAGGGATGTGGCTCAGTGGCCAAGTGTCCCTGAGTTCAATCCCCAGTACCAAAAAAAAAAAAAAAAGATTTGATGTCCAGAGGAGATGGCCCAAAGAGAGCACTGGAAGGAGGGCATTGCAGGCAGAGAGAAGAGCATGTTGTGGGACTGTGAAAATTTCAGCTCAGCATGGTGGTACACACCTGTAATCCCAGTGACTTGGGAGGCTGAGGCAAGTTCAAGGCCAGCCTCAGCAACTTAGTGAGGCCCTAACCAACTTAGTGAGATCCTGTCTGAAAAGAAAAAAAAAATAAAAAGGGCTTGGGATGTGGCTCAGCAGTAAAAGGCTTCTGGGTTCAATCCCCAGAACAACAACTACAACAAAACAGTACCCTGCAGACCTCCAACTAGGGGACCAGGGCCTCTCACATGCTGCTCTGTGAAGTTCATTGTCTGGTTTGTGCTGAGCCTTACCCACTATGGGCTACTGCCAAGCACTGAGTGCGGCAGAGATAGAACAGTAGGTACACTCCTGAGCCACACGGACTCTGCTGACAGCCAACTTTGGCTTCATGACCATCCAAACTTTTTTACACTGCATGGCAGTTTGGGATACTTCCACCCAACATCCCTTCCCTGTCTGCATTACTTAGGGTCAGATTTGCACGGCAGACTTATGGTTAAACTCAAATACACACACACACACACACTCATGTATATGTACACATATATGTATATATCATGTTTTCAGAGGTAGAGTTTTTGGGAAGTGATTGGACCACGAGGGCTCTAACCTCAAAGGTGGATTAATCCATCAATGGCTGAGTAGACTACTGGGAGGTGGGACCTAGTTGGAGGAAGTAGGTCACTGGGAATATATACATGCCACTAGTGAAATCCTTACGTACACAATCCCATCTTGGCTCTGCTAAATTGGAGGACCTGGCCTTATACACTGTGTAAGTATAAACTCTAAGATTTGTCTTATGGAGTAATTCATAAGACTTCAGATAATTTTGGTAAGATATAATGACACAAAATAAAATTTGAAACTTGGAGGTGGATGGCTTAAAGATGCAGAAAGAATGGAGAAGGAATGGAGTAGCAAATCACTGTAACTATTTTGGATTGATGACCTTTGGGATCTCTTTTTCATGTCTGGAGAGTTCCTCATCTTTGAGACAAATAAATTCAGTTTCCCTTTACAGGAATAAAAAATGCCAGACTCACCTTTCTAGCATTCCCTGAAACTAAGACATGGCATGTGCCAACCCAAGGTGACCTAAGTACTTCAAGTCAGGTACTTCTGCAGTAGACAGACTTAGAATTGAAAGCTGGGGAGGCAAAGCAACTGGGCACATAGAATCAGTGTAAGCATGATTGGCAGCAGAGGCAGCAGTTGTAGCAGCAGACTCTGGGTCTGGCATTGTCGCACATCGTTGTACCTCCTCCCCAGAGCAGTGGCTCTGAGCCAGGTCCACAGCAACCCATTAGCTGTGTGACCTTGAACAAGTCAATCATCTTTCTGAGCTCCAGTTACCCCACTTACAAAATGGGGATACCAAAATGGGGATAACTTCATAAGGCTGGAATGAGACCATGGATATGAAAGTGTTTCATATACAGTAAGCGAGCTCTACAAATGTTTGTAATTTGCCTCCTTACCAGTGCTTGACCCAAAGTACAGCAGACAAAAAAGGCTCTTTAAACATTGGATATAAGGAGAAAGGATAATAACAATTATTTTTGAAGCAATTACTATGTGCCAAGTGCCATGATAAATGCTTTATCAATGTTGTCCTCCTAACAGCCCAAGGTTACAGCTAAAGTCTGTTGCTTCCAAAACTCATGCTGAATTTTGGTCCCCAATGCAAGTGTTAAGAGGTAGTGGAAACTAAGAGGCAATTATATCATCAAGAGGTGATTACAGCCAGGCATGGTAGTGCAGGCCTGTAATCCCAGCAACTGGGGAGGCTGAGGCAGGAAGATTGAGAGTTCAAAGCCAACCTCAGCAACTTAGTGAGATCCTAAGCAATTCAGTGAAACCCTGTCTCTAAATAAAATATAAAAAAGATGGGGCTGGGGATATAGCTCAGTTGGTAGAGTGCTTGTCTCGCAAGCACAAGGCCCTGGGTTCAATCCCCAGCACTGCCAAAAAAAATACATATATGTGTGTGTGTGTGTGTGTGTGTGTGTGTGTGTGTGTGTGTATAAAGGGCTGGGGATATGGCTCAGTGGTTAAGAGCCCCTGGGTTCAAAAAAACAAAAGGTGATTATTCCTGGCACACTGCTTTTAGGTGTAAGGGTAATCGTCTCTGACCAGCTAAAATGAAGGCTTCTTTTGGTTTAAAAAAAATAAAATTTAATTAATTAATTAATCAAAAGGTGATTACATCATTAGAAAGGATTAATGTGGTTCTCAGGGAATAGATTAGTTATAGAGAAAGCAGATTTGGCTTCCTCAGCTTTCTCTTCTGCATGTGCCCAATTGCTCTTCCTCTTTTCCATCATAATATGATATAGCATGAGGCCCTTTCCAGCAGCTGAGCAGACACCAGTCAAATAAACTTCTTTTCTGTATAAATTACCCAGGTTCAGGTATTCTGTTACATCAACAGAAAAAACAGACTAAAACTATGACCAACATTCACAGTGTGCCAAGGTCTCTTCAGGTTCTAGTACTGAAAGTCTCATGTACTGGAATTCCCCTCAGATGTGGGTATAGAAGGTTTGAGTGTCAATGCTCATTTTACAAATGAGAAAGTATATACTGTGGCTCAGAGAGAATAGGCTCCATACCCCAAATCATATCCAGTAAGCACTAAGAGTCAAAATTTGAACCCAGATCTGTCAAGGAAAAAATATGGGGAGAGAAATTTTGGAATGAAGAATGAAGACTATTGTCCCCTGCCTCTTTAGCCACATGACTCTACGTTTCAGGGGCCATGTTGGGAGATTGCCCAAAGGAAAGCCAGAAGCCAAGTTCCATCTCAAGTTACCTACTCCTCCAGGGCAGTCCCTGGAAGATTATGGTACTTGTTTTTTTACTTCTTGATACTCTGTTTCTATGGGGTAATTAAGCCTCTCATGCCTCATCCTGTTTATATTTTACTTTGTGTTTGTTTTGCTTAGGAATGAAAGAACAATTAAGCCTTCTGTTATGGTTTGGATTGAAAAGGTCTCCCTGAGGCTCATGTTTTCAGAGGTGGAGCTTTGGGGAAGTGATTGGATCATGAGGGCTCTAACCTCAAAGGTGGATTAATCATCAATGACTGGGTGGACTGCTGGGAGGAGGACCTGGTTGGGAAGAAGTAGGTCACTGGGAGCATGCCCAGGAAGGGTTTATCCTCTCCCTGGCTCCTTCTTCTCCCCCCACAGCTGGGATGAGCTGAGCAGCTTTCCTCTACCATGCTCTTCGACCATGCCTTGCCTCAGGCCCAGAGCAATACAGCCAACTGATCATGAACTGAATCCTCTGAAACCATGAGTCAAAATAAATCTTTCCTCCTCTGAAATGCTCTTGTCAGGTATTTTGGTCACAGTGACAAAAAGTTGACACATCTCTCAATCCAAATTGCTTGACCCCTTAAAGCAGATGTTTTCTCGAGTCTTGAGCAATAGTATTACTATAAATACTTAAATGCAGACAGGGGAATTCTGTGCCCAGTCAGCATCATAAGCAAAGCATTTCTTAGATGCTATCTCTAAGCTTTGCTTGAGTGGAAAGGTAGCCAGAAGAAAAAGAAGCCTGGTTAGCCTCAGTATCATACTTCCTTTCTACTCAGATACACCCAGTTTCCCTGACTGCCCTTCAATCCTTCAGTGTTATTGAATCCAGAGTCTGGAGGCCAGCTGGGGACCCCTAGCTTTTTCCCTTGGAAACTATATGAGCTTTAGTTTTCTCATCCGTCAGATGAAGGAATCAGATCAGATTAGATGCTTCCCTGGGGGGTCCTTGTGGGGTTGACACTCTTAGACACTATAATTGAACACATAAACTGCTTCTGAAGGCAGGCTCTGGGTTAGGCAACATATATAAGTGCATGAGAATGTGTGTGTGAGCGTTTGAGTTTGAGGCAGTGTGCGTGAATGTGCATATAGATGATCCACAAAATAAAGATATCCCTAGGGCAGAGGGAAATCTCAAGGAAGGGCCTTTCTGGTAAGAAATAAGTTCCTCATCCCCAGGGGGCCGTAAGGAAGGACTACCTGTCGTAAAATTCCCCTGGGTAGGATGATTTCGAAGTTCTATAATGCTGAGACAATAGAATCCCAGGAGAAATGATGTTCAGGGAGATGAAGACAAGAATTAAGGATACCTTCTGCAGTTTCGGTTTGCTCTGAAGATTCTCATTCTGGAAAGAATCTGGGATACTTCAATGATTAATCAATAGACATTTACTGCTGCCAACTGTGTGCGAGGTCCTGCACTGGATACTAGGGACAAAGCAACATAGTCTCTTCCCTCAAGGGCTCGTGGTTTGGTAGGAGAGATAAACATGCAGACAAATTATCACCATATTTGGTGGTATAGTGTGGATGCTGAATGTCCCCCAAGCCCAAGTGTTAAAGGGTGGTGCTAGTGGGAGATGGTGGAACACTAAAGACATGGCCTAGTAGGAGGCCCTTAGGCACTGGGGTATGCCCTCAAAGAAGACTGCGGTACCCTGATCTCTCTCTCTCTTCCTCCAACACTCCAGTTTGAGGTACAACTGCTCACACTGACATGTGCTCCCACCATTACCATCTGCCTTCATGAAGGCCAAACCAGTGGCCCCTATGTGATCCTGGACTTTGAACCTCCAAAGAGGTTATTTTCTCTTGTAAAGTCAGTTGCCTCAAGTATTTCTTTGTAATAACGCAAAGATGACTAATGCACTTGGGGTCAGAATTGGGATTGAGGGAAGCACAGGGGTGCCCAAGGGAAGGGGTGACAGAAAAGGAAAATAAGAATTTTCATGGCAAAGGAGAAGTACATATCTTTTCAAAAAAAGGGGCAGAACAACCAAAGCCACAGAAGCATGAAAGAATGGTGTGAGCCAGGCATGGTGCCGCTCGCCAAGCGACTTGGGAGGCTGAGTCAGGAGGATCACGAGTTCAAAGCCAGCCTCAGCAACTTAGCGAGGCCCTAACCAACTCACTGAGACCCTGTCTCTAAATAAAATACAAAATAGGGCTGGGGATGTGGCTCAGTGGCCAAGTGTCCCTGAGTTCAATCCCTGGTTCAAAAAAAAAAAAAATAATGGTGTGATTATGGGAATAGCAGGACTTCCCACACAAATAGAACTTGGGGGAAAGTGGATGAAGCAAGAGGTAGAGCTAAATAGGTTAGTAGTTACTAGATCATAGGACCGTTGACTGCCAGGCTAAGGAGTCTGGATTTAAACCTGTAGACTATGGGGGTCCAGGGAAGTGATATGTTTATTTCTGAATGTTATATATATTGCTTTCGGAGCTGGGGATGTAACTCAGTGGTAGAGTGTGGGCTTAGCATGCAAGGGACCCTGGGTTCAATCTTCAGCACCCTTGTGCACACATACACAAAACAAAAACAAAAATATCAATCTATACCTGAGGCAGTGGTGCAAACCTGTAAACCCAGCTACTCAGGAGGCTGAGGCAGGAGGGTCACTTGAAACCAAACAATGTGGGTCCAGTCTGAGCAATATGACAAGACCCTCTCTCTTAAAAAAACTATACTATTCTGAAGAAAAAAAAATCACAACTTATCCACTAGAACAACTAAATGAAAAACAATATCAAGTGTTAACACAGGCCAGTATGGTGCACACACTGGTAATCTCAGTGGCTTGAGGGAGGGGGGTGCTGAGGCATGATGATTGTGAATTCAAAGACAGTTTCTGCAACTTAGTGAGACCCCAACTCTAAATAAAATATAAAAGGACTGGGGATTTGGCTCAGTGGTTAAGCACCCCTGGGTTCAATTCACAGTACCAAAAAACAATCCCCAATACCAAAAAAAAAAAAAGGAAAAAAAAATATGGAACAACTGGAACTCTCCTGTGTTGTTGGTAGAAGTGTAAATTGGTATAACCCACTTTTAAAATAGTTTGGCAGTATTGGTCAAGCTGAAAACATACATGCCTGATGACCCAACCATTTTTCTTCTATTTTCACCTAAAAGCATGTACAAGAACATACATTTATAATACACCTCAAGTGTCCATCAATAGTTGATCAGATAAAGACAATGTGGCATTGTCAATCATTGGAACATTACACACAAGCTAGAATGCTACTTGTAGCAACTAGGGTGAATCTCACAAATCTAATGTAACTGACAGAAGCCTGACACGAAAGAACACAAACTGTGGGATCCCACTCACTAAAGTTCAACAACAGTCCTTGATGGACAGGCTCCATGGCTATGGGCCTGTGATGAAACGGGGGCATCAGAGCCAAGAGGACAAGGTGGGGCCGAGCTGCTCACCTCATGTCCACTGAGAAGCAAAGAGAGGAAGGGCAGGGGACAAGATACAGTCCCAAAGGCTCCCCTCAGGATTCACTCCCTTTAACTAGGTTCCACTACCTACAGTTTCTACCACAACCCAATTGAATACATTAGTGGATTAACCCATTGATGAAATCAGAGCCCTCATGATCCAATCTATTCCCCAGAGCCCAACCCCTGAACACTGCTATACGAGGGACCAAGCCTTCAGTACATGAACATTTGGGGACATTCCAGATCCAAAACATGGCAGTAAGGGTCCCCAAATAACTCAAGAAACAAAAATCAAGACTTGGAAATCTCTTCCATCCCCACCTCCTTCCTGAAACTACTCTGGACATGAGAATGGAGAGATGAAGGTCAGAACAGGTGAGTCACTTGCTTCCTTAACCCCTGAGAATATTTTTCCCACTCTGTTAATTCATCCTGCCTCCCTCCCAGACACAGAGGCTTAGTTTAGGATAAGGATGTCATGCATCCTTTCCCAGAGACTTGATCTTTTCTTTTACCTCTTTTACGTCACCTAAGTCCTTCTGGATCTCCAGGAAAGGAACTGAAGGTCTGGGCCCCAATGACAAGGAAAGAGTTGCTGAGGGGGGTCACTGTCCATTGGACAGAAGGAATCCTCCAGACGAGGGTATGGCTGAACATTTGGAAGCTGGGAAGTCAGCCAGTGTTTCATCTTTTGTTTTTTCCTCCTGGGGCTTCCTGTCCCCAAGGTGGATGGAGAGGGGTCATGGGGACTTCCTGGCCCTTACAAATAAACCTTTCCGTTGTCGTTGGTCAGGCAGACCAGGTTGATGGGCAGTAAGAGAAACAGCAATGCTTCCCTCATAGGAAACTTACTTCCAGTTCCACCAAATGTCCCTACAAGAGGAGGCTGTAGACTGCTGAGGTGGAAGAGTAGTCATGGTGGAGGCTGGGGTTGACCACCCACTGCTGATGGGTGAGTGGGAACTGAGAAGCATCAGAGAGTGTACTGAGCACTATATAGTTTGTTCTGTGATGATTCCCATCGCCTATAATGGTTCCTGGCACATAATAGGAGTTCAATACACATTTTATTAAATAAGTGAGTAAATATAATTTAGCCTCTTCGGTTATCTGACTCAGGGAAGGAAGGCCCAGAATAAGAAAGTTTCTCCAGGACACTCAGAGAATTAGTGTAAGAACCCAGACTACAGCTGGAGTTCCTAAGTCCCTCATCAGTGTCCTTTCTGCTGGGTGACCATCAGTGCATAGGGGAGGAAGTGGTGTTCTCCTTCCTTAAGCTAATGGAAACAGGAGGTTTCAAGAAACCACACAGCAAGTTTGACATCTGACTGGCCCTGAAGTTTTGGAATCCTAAGATATGGAGTTTAACATAGATTGAGGAATTAAAAGCTGAGAGATTGAATGGAATTTGTAGGACAAGGAGAGAAATGGTTGTGGTGAGAATGAACTTCCCACACTGGCTGTGGGGCAAAGATGGGTGTTTCCTCAGGGAAGACCTGGACCTGGAAAAAGGGACTTGACCTGTTACATGACCTGTCCTCAAAAGAATCTCATGGAGGGCACTACGACCCCCACAAGAGGAAAGATTGCTAGCAGTTCAAGAACTAGTCCAGAGGACAGGCTTCACTTGCCATGGGAAGTGCAGTTGGAGGTTCAGGGTTCCCCAGAAGACTGGATAAAGCCTTCCAGAGAGACAGAATCAGGGCTGGACATCTTGCCCACCCAAACAGCAATACTGCATTGCAACATATGTCCTTCCCTCTCGTCTTCTCTTCCTGGAGGCAGAAATGGACTTACCTTGAGGCTGATGGTGCTAAGCATTCAGGACTCCTCACTTGTAAGAACTCCTTTAGGCCCATTCATTTTGTATTTATAACTTTGTCTTCTTTTTCTTCAAGGGTTATTAATTTTCCACTGATGCATAAGTAATTACCACAAACTTAATGACAATATAAATCTATTATCTCAGTTTCTGTATGGCAGAATTCTGGTAGGGCGGGCCTGGGTTCTCCACTCAGGGATGAATGCTAGGTGTTGAATGAATAGGGCTCAGCGTCCTCTTTCAAGCTCACTAGTTATTGGCAAAATCTAGTTCTTTATGCTTTTAGGACTGAGATCCCTGTTTTCATGCTGTGGCTATCAGCTGTGGACCACTATCAGCTCCCACAGGCCACTCACAGTACATTGTCACATGGCCCCTATTATGGCCTGTTTCTGTTCCCCAAAACTCACATGTTGAAGCTCTAATCTCCAATGTGACGGTATTGGAGATGGTGTCTTTGGAAGTAGTTAAGATTAGATGAGGTTATGAAGATGGGACCCTGATCTAATAGCAAAGGAAGTATGTAGGAGTAGGAGAGGTAAAGAAGAGATAAAGGAGGTTTGTACATTTGCTCTACTGCTGTGAGCTACCTTTGAGTATGGAGAAAGTACAAATCAACTTCCATGAACTTGGATTGGTAATCATGATTAGAACTTAGGTGATCACATAGACTGGACTGGACTTTTTAATACTTACTGGACTGGAGAATTTTCAATAACTGAGAAATACAACAAAACTCAAAGACCCCGTGGGATCAGGCCAATATTTCATCAATTAGCAGGGAAAGACCTAATTGGTAAATTGAATTTTAGAGAAAATGCTCAGGAAAAAAAAAAGTTTTTCTGGCTAGGACAGAGTGAGTTCAGCTTGTTCAACAAAATACACTTACATGGGGCTGGGGCTGTAGCTCAATGGCAGAGCGTTTGCCTCGAGTGTGTGAGGCACTGGGTTCAATTCTCAGCACCACATAAAAGTAAATAAATAAAATAAAGGCATTCTGTCCACCTACAACTACAAAAAACGTATTTACATTACAGCAGAGGAGGAATAAGCACAATAAAATAAATATGCACATAATAGTCCAGAGTGCAAAAAATTCCTAGCCTGGGGGTTAGATCTAATTTTTTCATTGACCACTGAATTTGCAGTGTGGCATGTATGCAAGAAAAATGAGCAAATGATAGAACAGTCAATTTACAAAAGAGGAATTGTGAGCGGACAACAAACATGAAGAGTTGCTCAAACCCGCTAGTTGTCAGAGAAATGAAAATTTTAAAAATAGGATATAGTTTTCAATATGTCTGACAAAAATTAAAAGATTGAGAACACCCAGCTCTTGTTACTGCAGGGGAAATAAGTGTTTTTCTTTAACATTTTAGCTTCATGTCTGAGGCCCCTGAAATAAGACAGATTAACAGGGAAAGCATACAAACTTATTTGGTATAAGTTTTATGTGACACAGCAGGCTTCCTAAGGAAATAAAGGCCAAAGAAATGGATAAAACTGTGTATTTTTTCATGTAATGCCTGATGAAGAAGTGGATAATCTTGAGTTTATGAGTGGAAACTGAGTTAATAAATTTGCAATAACTCATTAAGTTTGTGGTAATTACTTATGCATCAATGGAAAATTAATATGCCCTTTAAGAAAAAGAATACAAAGTTATAAATATAAAGTTTATGGGCCTAAAGGAGCCTATGCTTTATGAATGTTTCATAAAAATTATGTTCTCATGATAATAAACTGGAGGAAAGGTAGCAAGACCTGTTTGTTCAGATTCTTCTCTGTAGCCATGTGTCTTTAGTGATAAGGAAGCTCTTTTCCTCTAGCTATGGGGGGCGCACCTCTCAAATGCTTCAGGAGGAGGTCAGACAATCTCTCTTAGGTTTCATGACCTGGCTTTAGCAGAGAAGGGCAGAAGAAAGGTGAGAGGGACCTTGCAACTTCTGTTGTTTCCTCAGGTGCCTAGATGCCACATTTTAGGGTACCATGTTTCAAACCTCATCAATACAGTAAGGAAATGGACATCATTCAACCTTTGTTGGTGAAGCTACACATTATACCATACTCTGATTGGAACGTATTTTGGAAAAATCTATTAAAATTTAAAATGTCTATTCCATTGGCCGAGGCATCTCTCTTGTCAGTCTACACTGTTAGAAGTATTAGTGCCTAAACATTTACCTACAGGATGTTTGTGAGAACATCAGGTATAGTGGCAAAAAAAACTGGAAATAACCTAGATGCCCAGAAGCAGATTGAGTATATTTTCGTGCATTTAAATTACATTATAGAATATGACCTAGCTATTTAGAACACAAGTTAAATCTTAAACATGTTTAAATCAAGCTAAACATGTACCATCCAGAAGGAGTGTCTATGAAATGCCATTAAGTACAAAAGCAAGTAGCAGGGCTGGGGTTGTGACTCAGTGGCAGTGCACTTACCTAGCATGTGTGAGGCTCTGGGTTCGATCCTTAGCACCACATATAAATAAATGAGTAAAATGAAGGTATAGTGTTCATCTTCAACTAAAAAAAAATTTAAAGTTCTGATTTTTAAAAAAAGCAAGTGGCACAGTAATGTTTGATGCTATGAAATGTTTTTGGTAAAAAAAAAACAAATAAAGGAAAAAACCCTTTGTATGCCTATATTTTTGAATTAGCAAAAAGAAGAGTGGCGAGTTGTGCAACACAGTGTTAATGTTGATTGACAGGGCAGGTGGGGAACAGTGGCGAGAAAGTGAAGATGTTAAAGGGAAGAAGATGGAAATTTTTTTCTACATAGAAACTCATTTTATTTTCATCTTTTTAATTATTGTAATCAGTAGTACATACTAATTGTAAAAATTAACGGGCCTCATTGCACATTTCCTTCCACACCTATATCATGTCTTGATCATGTCCACCTTCCCTTTTGCCCTCTCTTGCCCTTCTCATCCTACCTCAAGAAAGAAATCAATCATGTGTTTTACATGTTAATTTTTCCATTGTTTGTCTTATATTTTAAAAGCATGTATTATTCTTCTAATTTTAAAAAGTACTTTGATAATCCCAGCAGCTCAGGAGGCTAAAGGCAGGAGGATCCTGAGTCCAAAGTCAGCCTTAGCTATTTAGTGAGGTCCTAAGTAATTGAGTGAGACCTTGTCTCTAAATAAAATATTAAAAAGGGCTGGGGATGTGGCTCAGAGGTTAACTGCCCCTGGGTTCAATCCCCAGTACCAAAAAAAAAAAAAAATTACATTGAAAGAATTAAATGGAAAGAAAGCAAGAAAGAACAAACAAAAGAAAGAAAGAAAAAGAAAAGAAAAGAAGGAGGAGGAAAAAAAAAAAGCATAGGTTTAGCAGTCAGAAAAACCCAAGTTTGAATCCTTGGGTTCTGTCCCTTACTAGCTAGGTATCTGTGAATGATTCATTTAAACTTCCTTGAGCCTTAGTTTTCTCAGCTGTTAGAAAGGGGGTAACACCTAGTTCCCAGAGTCGTCGTGAGGATTAAATGAGATAATACATTTAAATGCTGAGCACATAGTAGGTTCTCAAAGGAATGGTACTTATTGGCTCCATGCAGGATTGGATTGACTTGAGGTGATTCTAAGCAGGTTAATGATCTTACATGTTGCAATAGTTAGGTCACTTCAATGAAAACATAATTCACACTAATCGCAGAGAGAATTTAACAGGGATTTAGGTAAATGGGTATGAGAGGGTTGAAAAAAGGGAACAAGGAAATAATAATTGAACTACACAGCTACCTGTCCCAAGGAAGGGCCATAAATACTGTTGATCATTATAATTGAATCCACCTGGCTTCTGTCATGTCCTGGTTCATTTCATATCATCCCCCTTGCTATCAGAGTGCCTCAATGTGTTTCTCCTACCATGAGCCCTGGTGTAAAGGAGAGACACCACTAAATTTTTAGTAGTGCCGGAAATTTTCTCACCAGCACATTCCTTGTGACTTTAGTCATCTGGTGAATCTTCTGGCCTGATACTCTATTTTCATCCCAGCATGTCTACTTCCATGAGTCATTTAATCCTTTCCTCCATCATTTTTATCAACATGTCTGACATTTTTATTTTACTTAATGTGAGCCATCACTTTTACCGTGCTTCTAGGAGCCATCCTAATAGCAGATTTGCATATCTATAAGTCAATAAGCTTTCCTATCCAGTCTCAGGTTCCAGTTTCATTGATGAAGGTTCCACAGAATCGAGTCCAATATATACCCTTACTCCTGCTAGTAATGATGGATGATTCTGTGGCTTTTTTGGTGAATGAGTCCTCCTTTAACATCAATTATAGGGTTAGTGGCCAGGAGGAGAGGTGGGGACAGATTCGAGAGAGGCATATTGACTGAGGATCTGAGTTTTCAGTATTGCTTTCAAATAAGAGGGACAAAGGGAAGTTCTAACTTTTACCAGTAGAGGGGAGCTACTTCTACATGTTCAGAGGATTTAGCAGAGTCTGAGGGTTCAGAGGATTTAGCAGAGTCTGAATATACCCAGAGGTCATCATCCCAAGTGTCAGAGTCCCATAAACCTTGGTATATCTGACCAACCGTGGTTAGACATTTAATCTTCTCTGGAGCTTTGGCTACTACATTAATTCCTAGTCTTCATCTTTCTCTGTTCTCCTGCTGTAGAAGATGACAGCCTTTCTGTAAGTTTTCATAGTTGACTTTCATTACTTGTTAATTGCCTGTAGGTTTTCATTATCTTCTTTTAAGGTATATATAAACCTAACAAAAGTCAATTCCATCACATTCAATTTCCATAATAAAAATAGTTTCTGGTCCTTCTGTATTTCTGCTGTGGGCTGAACATGTTTTGAGTATTTTCCCCAAAGGTTCGTGTATTGGGAAGTTGGTCCCTAGTATGGCAATGTTGGGAGGTGGTGGAGCCTTTGAGAGATGGAGCCTAGTGAAAGGTAACTGGGTTACTAGGGTGCCGCCTCAGAAGGGATAAGCATAGCTCTCATGGACCCCCAGCTGGTTTCTGAAAGAGGGGTTATTATATTTTGTGAGATTTGTTGTTACATATTTGCTCATGAAAGAATGGTTATTACAAAAGAGCAAGACTGGCCTCTCCCCATTCTGACTTCCTATCTCTCCATAAGAGCTCTCCCTCTCACGTGTGCTTCTGCCCTCATGCCATTCCACCATGATGTGATAAAGCCAAATGGGTCCTCACCAGAGCCAAGCAGACGTCAGCATCCCATCAGACCCATTTTCCAGAGAATCAACTGTAACACGTAAAAATTATTCAGCAATCAACTGGAATCTGCGAATTGTCCTAAGATATACAACAAATGAGGAAACATTTATTCAAAAAAGCCTACTACATCCCAGTGAGAACAAGGAGAGTCTTTGGACTTGGGCCATTATCCCCTCCCATTACTTAACTTCTCTTAGCTCAGTTTACTCATTCAAAAATTAACTGCTCAATAAATATTCTTAATAATATATTCATTGATTATAACACACAGTAATTTTTCATATTTTCAAAAGGGAAGAGTTGAAAGGCACTGTATGGAAAGGAGAGTAACTGCCCAGGCAGACTCCAGAAATCTGCAGAAAGCCTTACTTGGGTCTTTCAGTCGAGTAATGACCAGTGTATACATGTGAGGAAACTACGAAGGTCAGGGAAAGAACCCCCAAATGGACTAGAGGTTACAATGCACAGTACTATTCAAGACTAGTGCATCTTCCCACCAGCCAGACTGGAAAAACATATTTCACAGGCTACTGGGTGGAGTAATTAGGAAGATCTTGGTTCAGTAATTTAAATATTTAGTCTTAGGATGAGCACAACTCCAAAACCATCTTAAAAAATCATACAGTCAATACCAAAGACAATCACACTGTTTCTGATGTTTTGTTTTGTTTTTGGTACCAAGGATTGAACTAGGGGTATTTAACCACTGAGCCACATACCCAGCCCTTTTTTAAAAAATATTTTTATTTTGAGACAAGGTCTCGCTAAGTTGCTTAGGGCCTTGCTAAGTTCCTGAGGCTGTCTTTGAACTTGGGATCCTCCTGTCTCAGTCTCCCTAGTCACCTTGATTACACGTCTGTGTCACTGCACCTGGCTTCAAACTGTTTCTGATGTAACTATTTTGTAGAACAAAGCTAAAGAGCATTTGTAGGAATATAAAAATATCCAGCACCCAACAAGGTTGAAGTAACAATGTCTGACATTTAATCAAATATTTGGAGACATGCAAAGAGGCAGGAAAACATGACTCATAATGAGAATAATTGATCAATTGAAATTGATCCCAAACTGACACAGATATTAGGATTAGCACAAAAAGACATTAAAATGGTTACTATAACTGTCTTCCATATTCTCAAAAGCTAAATAGAAACATGGAAAATATAAAATTTTACATTTTATATGAATATAAAATATAAAATAAAACACAAATCAAAGTTTTAGAAGTGAAAACCTCAATGTCTGTGATGACAAATACACTGGATGGAATTAACAGATTAAGATTACAGAAGAAAAGATCAGGGAATTTGAAATCATAGCCACATAAACTATTTCAAATGAAATACAGAAATAAAATGAATTAAGAACATTATTAATAAAAAGAACATAAATGGTCTGCAGGACATCTTTAATCAGTGTAATGTGCATGTAATTGGAGTTCCCAAAGAAGAGAAAGAGGGAGTTGGAATAATATTTAAAGCATAACAGTGGAAATTCTTAAAATTTTGATTAAAAATGAAACCCACTGAAAATAAAGTTCAATATGCCCAACAGAAGAAATGAAGAAAACTACATTAAGACACATCAGAGGGCTAGGGATGTAGTTCAGTCCTAGCATGTGCAAAGCTTGGGGTCCTGTCCCCAGCAACAAACCCCACCACCACCACACACACTCACAAAGATATATCATAGCTGGATTATTCAAAATCAGTGAGAAAATGATGACAGCAACCAGAGTGGGGGCAGGGAGGACATGTTACATACAAAGGAACAAAGATAAGGATAACAACAGATTTCTTGTTGGAAACAATGCAAGTGAGAAAGAGTGCAGCAATATCATCAAGGTATTGAAAAAAAATTGTGAACCAAACATTTCATAACCAGTGAAAACATCATTTAAAAAAAATCAAAACAAAGTTTTTTTTCAGACACATAAAAACTGAAAGAATTTATCACTAGGAAACAAGCACTGTAAGAAAGGCTGAATGAATTCATTCCATTTATTATTCTTGATTTTACTTCTTGAGCTTTTAGGCGTCTTGTTAAAGAAGCAGATCCTAGGCCCAGGTGATGAAGATTTGGGCTAATAAACCAATTCCCCGACACCAAAGGTCAAATATTTTCTCTGACATTCGGATGCTAATTCACAATAGAGGATGGCAAGAAAAAAGGTACTTTGGACTAGGTAGAGGGGAGTGAAGGGAGGAGAAGGGATATGGATGTAGGAAG
Source organism: Glaucomys volans (assembly GCA_020662805.1). Lineage (NCBI taxonomy): Eukaryota > Metazoa > Chordata > Mammalia > Rodentia > Sciuridae > Glaucomys > Glaucomys volans. Next base: position 385,164 of record JAJEJO010001563.1, read on the forward strand.
GATAGTAGAATGAATCGGACATTATTACCCCATGTGCATATATGACTACATGACCAGTATGATTCTACAACATGTACAACCAGAACAAAGAGAAGATATACTCCATTTATGTATGATGTGTCAAAGTGCAGTCTACAGTCATATATAACTAATTAGAACAAATTTTTAAAAATTATTAAAAGAAGGCTGAATGAAATTCTTCAGTGAGAAGGAAAATAATGCCAGATGGAAAAATGGATCTGTACATAGGAACGAAGAGGAGCTGAAGGCCTAGCTACATGGGTAAATGTGTGAGAATCTTTATTTATGTTTCTTTAAAAGAAAATTAACTGTTTAAAAGTAAAATAGGTAGTGTAGAGTGATAACACATGTAAAAAATGTGTGACAGCAATGGCACAAAGGGCAGAAGAAGAGAAATGGAAGTATATTATTTTATGATGCTTATATAAGTGAAATGGCTCAATATCACTTAGTGGTGGACTGTGAAAATTAAAGATGTATAGTCTAGTGTCTAAAACAGCCCTAAAAGAACAACACAAAGTGTTATAGCTTATGAGTTAAAAAAGGAGATAAAATGGAATCATTTTAAAAATTATACAAAAAGTAGGGTGAGGGAGAAAGAATTACCTTTCACATCCAAATAAAGTTGATTATTTTTCTAGACAAAATTTTATCTCTATTGATAACTAGGACATTCCTTGGAAGGCACACATGACTCTGATACATTTTGTTTTCAATATCCATTTTTTCCTTCTTGTTACAATTCATGTACAATAAATTTATTATAATAATATACCTATTCAATAAATGTATTGCTGCAAGAAGCTTAATCTGGTCACAGGTCTCACCCTGATGCTCCTGGTTTTAAAAGCATAGAGTGTTAATGATTGGTAGGATTTCACCAAGCACCCGTCACATACAGCATTTTATAGAGTGTGAGGCCCACAGAGCAGAAACTACTTGTTCTAATCAGACAGTGATCACAAGACAGGAGCTGGAGCCCAAGTCTCCTGCCTCTATTAAATTCCATTCAATGTAAAAAAAAAAAAAAAAAAACACCAAAGTGGGCCCTGGGGACCCAGCCAAGGAAAAGGAGTGGTGGGGGTTTTCTGGGAAGGGGCTCTGGATGTGGGTGACTTCACTGGGTGGGGGCTCAGAGCCAGGGAACATTTGATTGTTCTACACAGTTGATAATCAGCCCCATCCCCACCCCACAGTGGGTGTGCCCTGGGTAAGTGACCCTGAATGATGCAAAGCTAGATTACATGCCTGCAACCCAGGAGGCCAAGCATGAAAACAGGAGTTTACTTTTGGTAAGCGTTTTAAAAGATGGCAGGACTTCCATAAGCGAAGCTGGCAGCGTGTGAGCTGCGCATATGCAACGGTCATGCCAAAAGCGATTTGCACGTCTGAGTTAGGTCTGAATTCCAGTTCAGCTATTTGAGCAAATTCCCTTCACTCTCTCAGTCTATTGAGCTATAAATTTCAGATAAACCATCTCCATGCAGTCTTGTTGGGAGGACCGAATGAGAAAAAGCAGGAAATGTGCCTAATGCTAATGGTGTAGATTAGAACTATTATTATTATATCCCAGGCATTTGCCCAATTAATCCTCATAACCACCTTGAGAGAAAAAGAATTATTGGCATGACTGTTTTACAGATCAGAAAGTGGAGCATGGGGAAATGGGGGACCTTATCCAAGTCATTTAATACATACTGCTAAGGTATCAACCACAAGGTTGCAGCAGAGGGTTCATATTGGGGGGCAGTGGAAAGTGGCAAAGTACAAAAAGTACAAAAGGCACACTGTTCCTGACCCTGGAAGATGCGCTTACCTCCCTGAGGCCTCTGTGCACCTTTTTCTGGAACTATGTGATAACAGGTTATGGTTCATCTCTTTGGAAGTCATTTTGACCTAAGTTGGCAGCAGGAAAGACTCCCTTTCAACTAGAGGAAGGAATTCTGAACAATGAGGATTACCAAGAGGCTAAGGGAATGTTTCTTGAACTCAGGTAATAGGTGGGTCCCTGTTTAAAATGCTTACGATTCCAAACTTATATTAATTTTATTTTAATACCACTTTCATATTTATATGCACACAATTCAGTACAAATTCCTCGTGCTTATAGCTATTCTAAAACTCTGAAGCAAGGTAAGTGGGAAATAAATAAAACTAAATATGCCAGATGCCACTGCTTTGCTGAAAGTAAATTGCTATTTATAAACCAAGGGTGGTACAGATTGCTCTAGCACAAGGTCTTTTGCTTCTTTTATACCCACAGCTCTATGCAATGCAGGCAGCTCCTACCATGCTGCTCTGATCAAACTCCTGGAAAACCTTCACTCTAACCATGCAAGAAGACCACCCCTCATTTTTTTCTTTTTTGGTTTTTTTCTCTTTTGTTTTGCAGTGCTGGAGATTGAACCCAGGACATGGCCCCCTTTGACTTCCACTTGGCATGGAGGCATCTTGTACATCAAGTTCATCTCCCAATTTGCCTTGTTTAGGCTATCACAATTAATGTGGCACTATCAGGCATCACAGAAATCACAAACATCAAAGTGCCAGGGCAGGGGAGGGTCTTCCAGAAAATTTGGAACATGATTATTTCCATTTGATTGCATTATCACCAAAATGAAATAAAACATTCAACAGTTTTATAGCTTAGTTTCAGGCTCCTAAAAATACATCTATTAACCACTAGGGAATCTACAGACACAGGTTTGAGAAACTGATGTAATCCTTCCTCAACCCCTAGGCTATCTATACCTAAAAGCTGTAAGGCAGGACATAGGTATTCAGAGATTGGAATGACTGAGTCACACAGCAGCATCTGTGCTATGCTCTCCTGCTGTTTCCTCCTTTATCAGCTGTCGAACTTCCCTTTACTCTGAGTAGATTCTTCCTCTGGAAGTGTTTTCTGACCTCTGCAAGCTGAGGTTTCACCTACTCTGCCCCCTACTGTCCCAGAGAACACTAAGTCCCCAGCTCAGAGACTGGGGAGCACAATGATTCATTCAACTTCTTGTCTCACCCCCAAGTCATCCCTTTTGCCCCCTAGACTCTGAGTTCCTTGAAGGCAGGGACTGAGTCTGATCATTCCTCATCCTTACTTACCTACACAGAGCTTGGCTTGGGCAGAAATACGGAACAAATGAGTGAGTGAGCTAGACGACCTCTCAGATTCTTTCAGCTCTGGGATATTCAACTCCGTCATCCAGCCTGGCATTTTCTTTCTTCTCTCCAACTCCCATTTTTGTCTCTGAAAGGGCTTAAAAAGAGCACATCCATAGGCAGAAAGAACCAATCAAATATAAATCAATACACGAGACTCTAGGGGAAAGGAAGTCTAGTAAAGGAAGGAGGATGGAAGAGGGGAAGGACAGGAAGGAAAAAGAGAAGGGAAAAGGGGGGATCATGGACTAAAATTGAATTCCATGCCAGTATGAATTTGTTGAGATGAACCCAACTACTATGTATGACTATAAAAGCTCTTAAAAAAAAAAAAAAGTACATCCTCGACTCTTTCAGTGTGAGAGACAGAACCAGTCCCAGAGGTTATCTGGTGCCTCTCCTCATTCTGCACATGAAATAGCTGATGTGCAGAGACAGGGAGTGACTTGCCCCAGGATACCCAGCTTGGATATAAATATGCCAGACCAGAAGCCATGTGCCCTGATACTCACTTGAGTATTTCTGCGAGGACATGGTCTGCTTATCATTTACTCATTTATGTCCTTTTGGTCAGGCCTGCCTTGGGGGAAAGCAATGTTCCCTATGACTTCACCTTCCCCTGGTAGTGTTTTGAGAACAAACTAGATTCTCACGGTTCTCCCAATAGTGGCAGGGTGCCCATATCAGGCAAGGTATTTTTCATACTGAAAAAGAAACAAGGATAGCGTCAGACCTCATTTGTAATTTCCCCAGAGCAGCTGGAATCTAAAAATCTGTTTCCCTTCATAGCTTATAGTGTTACCCTTGTCCTTGGTAACATGGAACAAGAAGGCAGAGTTGGTGGTTTAAAAAAAATCTGTACTTATTTATTTATGCATGTATTCATTTCCAGATGCATTTATTTTTGCAACATAGGCCAACATGGACATCCTGAAACTCCTGCCTGCCTTTCCTCTTTGATTTAGATATTTCTCACTTCTCTCCCACGGCCAAAAACACTAGTGTCATCCCTGATTCCCGGACATCCTTCTTCCTTCCAGGCAAGGAGGTAGCCCGCTTCCTCATGCCTGGCCTTCCAGTGGGCTATCCTGTCTTTGACCTCACAACCACCAGACCCTTGTTCAACATTTAATCACTTCTACTCTTGACACGCTGCCTGCTCTCCCTCACCCTGCCTTTTGGTCATGGCCCTGGAATCCAGGTGGAGAGAAATCCAGAGGGAAGAAGAAAAAACACAGACTCATGGTCAAATATTACTATAGGAGCACACAATAAATTATAAAATACATAATAATGGCATTTATGCATTAAAATAAATTTATAAAAGTTACAAATGCATATAACAAATGATGTTTCAGTTTTTTCATGTCACCACCACTTATATTGATTTTCATCATTTCTTAAAGCAATAGCTAAGTTGATAAAGAATACCACACATGCTATAACTAAACTTTCATATAAACAACTATAACAGTAGTAGGAACTGTTTAATGTTGCAAAATATTTACTGATTTCCATGTGGAACTGTTTCAGATACTGAGTAATTCCTAAGTTCCACCCAGACCAGAAATAGAAACACAAGAAGAAACAAGAAAACAAACTCTCTATTCCCTTGGAAATGATACCCTATTATGCACTCATGGTGTCAGAGAGAAAAAATTTCACAGGACTTGTGTGGTGGTGCACACCTGTAATCACCAAAACGTGGGAAGCTGAGGCAGGCTCACCTGCCTTAGCAACTTAGCAAGGTCCTGACTCAAAATAAAAAATAAAAGGGCTGGGGATGTAGCTCAGTGGTAGAGTACCCCTGGGTTCAATCCCCACCCCAGTACAAAAAAAGAAAAGATTTCACATAACCAGTAAATTGATGAGTCTCTTCTCTTACCCCAGAGCTCTTTTCACTCACATGCTTTCCATATTCCAAAACAGTGGCCATTTTTGTTATGGGTGGCAGATGAACCATGGAACATCAATCAGGGCGTGGAAATGGAAATGATCTATACCCATAATCAAGACAGTGGTGGTTGCACAGATATATACATTTGTCCAAGCTGCTCAAACTAGGCACTTTGACATTTGCATCTTATTTTATATTTATGTAGTGTGTTTTGAGGACATAAGGCAAGACACAGAAGTATTTCCATGGGCCTGAATGGAATTAGACAGGAGGAGTGTTAGGGACATGGAAAATGCAGTGCCAGTGCTGAGCACAGCTCTTGAGAGTCATGGTAACCACACATTCATTATTAAACTCTGCATTTGTTTGGGTATGTGTGTCCCCTCTTGTCCAAGTCCATGGGTGCTATTGCTTCCTTGATTCCTTACTCCCTATACCAAACCCGCCAGCTGGTTCTGTGGATTTCACCATCTAAAATTTCTCCCCTCTTTCCATCTCCACTGCCACCCTCCCTGCCAGCCCAAGCAGCTATTTCTCACTTGGATTACAACAACCTCTTCTTAACAGGCCTCTCTACCTCCACTCTTGCCTTCTTACAGCCAGCATGATATTAAAACGTAAATGGTGCTGTGTCATTGTTTTGGTTAAAACCATACAATAGCATTACCTTTGCTCTGAAGATAAAGACCAATAACCTTAACATGATTTTCAGGGCTCTCTGGCCTCATTTCACAGCAACCTTGCCCACCCTTCTCATGCTTTCTTCAATCCACAATCCTATACCTTCACACAAACTCTTCTCTCAGCCTGGAATAATCTCCCAGATGACACTGGCTTGTCCTTCAGTGTCCTCAGAGACCTCCATATGGACGTTGTCTCTGATTATCCTCCTGTTAGTCTCTATCACCACACCTTGTTTAGTGATTTGTTTGATTGTCAACAGGTTTGTGGGCTCCCCTGCCTACCCCAAATAGGCAGAGACTATTATATTCATTGTACTTCTAGTGCTTGTTCCAGTACCTTGCATGATGAAAGCATTTAATAAAGGTTGTTACACAGATGGACAAATGCATGTTTTAAAACAGGAGGGTGGCATTGACAGGCCTGGGCTTTGAAAGCTCTCTGGCTACAGTATGGAAGGGAAAGGAAGAAGATAGGTACCAGCAGGAGGGAGGTGGCTGCCATTTATGCTGGGCTTAAGATCTCAGTGGACCAACTCTCATTGTTGAGAGGTTCTGATAAAAAACCAGATAGGTTTTACATAAAGGCCGAGACAGAAAGAGAGAAGACAAGAGGGTGATCTGGGAGCACTACCTTACTTTAAATAGTGCCATTCTGCTTTCTACAATGGGGATCTGTGTAATATCTCGTTGAGAAAGGGCCTATTATTACAAACTGATTTCACACTTTCCCCCATAATGTAAAAACCACCATAAGGTCAGGAGTCCTGAGTTCCTGTCCTGTCTCTTTTACGGCATACCCTTGGGTAAGTCACTTGCCTGTCCTGAACCTTGGGATGGCAAAGGATTCGAACAATTTCTGAGGTCAGGTCAGTGCTAACATAGTCTACACAGTGTGGTTGCTCCAGTCAGAATCCTTGCTTAGTATGAACTTCACCTCCTTAGAGGCTGATGAAGAAAGGGCCAATGATACTGATCAGGAAACCGAGGACCCAAATCTTGTATCTTACCACAAGCCTTGGTATGAAGGGTCAGGGTCAGCTGTCAGAATCAAAGTCCAAAGTGGTAGAAGTGGCTCAATCTAGGGACATGTTAGCCAGCAAGAACCCAGAATTCAGACTACAGACAGAACTCTGGATGGTCAGGGCAGGACAGTAGCCAGCATCTGGGACAGGTTGTTCTGTTTCTGGATACATGGGCAAGGGTCAGGCAGGACCCCAATCTGAATCTGTTCTATAGATTAAGCAATGTTTCTTGATCACCCCTTCTGCATACTGTGCTGCCATTGTCTGTGGACAAGTGTGACTCTACCCCACAATTGGCAGCTTCTTCAGGACCAGGACAAAATCAGATTTGTTCTTTATCCCTGGCACTGTAAAGTGAGGGGAAGTGGGGGTAGGATAATAGCTATTCATTGGCTGCATGGACACATAAACCACATATGTTGAGGGAAATTCTGGGGCTCAACAAGGCACATTGGTACTTAGGGAAACCTAATGCCCTTCTAATACTCAGCTGCCAAGCTGACTATAGTTGTGTTCGTTTATCCAGCAAACATTTGCTGCACACTTACTATGTGCTGGACCATGAGATGTATGCTATGGGATATAAGGATCAACAAGAGAGGGTCCTGGTTAAAGCCAAATATTCTGAATCCTAACTTGCCATATTTGAAACTTTTCCCTGCAGCTTTCTAGTAGTCCAATGGTTAGCAATTTACTCACTCTGGGCCTGCTTCCTCATCTGTAAAATGAAATAACTAGTAATACATACTTTATGTCATTGAGATATTAAATGCAATGATGACTCAAAGGCTTTTAGAGTGCTCAACACATGGTAAGTACTACATACATGTTAGTAATTAGTCTGTGTTCTCAGGTAAGGAATGGAGGTGATAAACCCAACTCAGAATAACCATGGCAGAATAGTGTGTAGAGGTACAATTTGTTGAGGCAAGGGGTAGAGGCGACAAGATGGAGGAAGCAGGCTCCGAGCTGAGCCTTGTGGGTTGAGTACAAATTTGATTTACCATGCTTTAGTGTATCATCCTTAAAGAAAAGGGGGACATAAAACACCATGTGCCTAATGCTCCTTTTCTGTTTCCCCAAACCTAGCCAAGTTAAGAGGAAAATGAGAGCAAGCATGGATCAAAATGTCCAGATACAAATTATCTTGAAGGAAATGGGCTTTCTCTTTGTACACTGGGAACTAGGTCAAGTTGGTGTTATCTGTAGAAAACTACTTTTTACATGTATACCACAACAGTTGCTGTTTGTGATGCTAGTTACGCAAGCAAACTAAGCTAATGCTAACGATGCCACTGCTTTTGCAGCCTAACATATAAAAGCCCTCTTCTGTGGTGACTGGAGAAACTGAGAACAATTGGTAGAAAGGATATGTGTCCCTCATCCAGCTGGTTGCCACTGGACAAAATGCTGTGAGGGACAGGAGCCATTGCTTTGCAAACCACCATGAGGAATGGAAGTACTATCTGTTCAACATGCTGCCACTGAACTCTTCCTGGAGCAGTCACTGATCTCTTATAGGCTTTCCCAACAAATCCTATGTCCTGCATGCCATCTCCAGGCACTTTCTTTGGCCTCAGGAAGTTACCCCACTTTCCTGACACACCTGGGCTGTGGATACAACATATGGATTGCACTTTTTGCTGGTGATGCTAGTCAAATATTAGTCCTTGCATCCTGAGAACATGGGATCATTAGGGACCTGGGGGCCACCTTTGACCCTATGCTTTGTTTTTTTGGTTGGTACCTTGGTAAAAGATCTCAGTTCAAGGACACATTGTATTATTTAACAAATCATTCATCTATTCTGAAAATATTCATTGAGAATTTACTGGGTGCCAGGCTCTAGGCAAGATGGGAACCCAGGGATAAAACTGTTTATTACCAACCCCCAAAGAGTTCATTCTCAAATAAACAGTGATGGATAGGGAACATGAACCCAGACCCCTGGCCTCTCTGCTTAGGACTCCTGTATGTCAGAAAGCATTACAGGCTTAAGAACTGAGGTCATCTTCCACAAGAACAAAGTCATTTGAGTTTCTTTCCCCACCTCAAACATATTCATAAGCTTCAGGTACCCTGGGACATGGCTCTTTTGTAATCTAACCTCTCTTTTTCCCTCAGAGTCCCTGGCTACCTAAATGATATGTTTATTTTTTCAACCAAAGCGCTGCCACTGATGACTCACAATGATTTTTGTGATCTGGTCTGAAACATTGTGTATGTTTGCTCAAGCTATTTTGTCTTCCTTCTCAACTTTTTGGCCCTGAGCCTCACTCTACTTGCTGTTCTGTTCTCCCTCTTCCCACTTCCTGCCCCCCCACCCCTGGGGACTGTTCCCCATTATGTGAGGATTAATTAATAATTGAGTGTCTACATTCTCTTAGCCCCACCAACTGCACACTGAATCTAACCACACACCCAGTGCAGGGATTGCCTTCCTGTCTAGAAGGGAATGGAGAGAGAGAGAGAAAGATTACACTCGCCCTGGTTTCTTCTCTTGGCTAGTGACCTCATAATTCACAGAGACCTTGTATGGCTCAGGCACAGCACCTGGAAATGACTTTTCAAGGGTCTCAAAAAATGTTCAAATGTTTAAGAACAGTCCTCCACCTTTTAAAACGGATTTGCTCAAATGACACTTCAACTGCAACTCGGTGGGTACTGTGGTCCACTCTCAGAACTTAACCAGTCATTCCCCCAGCTTGTCGGACTGGGTTGCTAATGGCTCACAACTGAGTTCCTCTCTGGGACCTGACTGTCCACCACTAAAGGAAGCTAGCTTACCAAAAGTCACAGTGCCTTTCCAGGTGTAGCCTGTATCCGTGGCTGATCAATGCAAGGATTTAAATTTCTGACCCCTGGCTTCACTTTGGAGTAACTGATGGTTCATACCAGGCTCAGAGAGCACTTCTTGGGACTGGCTAAGGCCTCCGATGTCTCTGATGCAATTGTTTTGAAGTGCAAAACAATTGAACTTCTTTCGCCCCCAATCCGTCTATCACTCTCCTAGGAATCACACCCTCCCAACCCTCCTGAATGCTAATCTCCAACTCAGAATCTTCTAGGAAGTCAACCTAACACACATTACCGCGTTTGGTTGTTTTTTGTTTTTTGTTTTTTTGCGGTGCTGGGGATTGAACCCAGGGCCGTGTGTTTGCGAAGCAGGCACTCTACCAACTGAGCTATATCCCCAGACCTTATTTTTCTTTTCATAGCACTTATCGCTATGCGAAATGATATAATTTAATACTTGCTCGTTCTCTCCTGTAGGAAAGGAAGCTTACCAGCACAGCTCTTTCTTCCTCATACACAGTACACCCCTGTATCCGCGCCTAGGACAGTGCCTGGAGAACACAGCACATACTAAACATTGATTATTGGAATGAACAAATGGATGAGGCTGCATCTTCCGATCCCATAGGTTCGCGCGAGCTTATACCAACACCCAGAAGCAGCGATTTGGGGCGTGGCCCTGAATCCCCGCCCCCAGGTCCGAGCAAGGGGCGGGGTCCGGGAAGCTGCCGCCTGTACGATGCGGCAACCCGTTGTTCGGCTGGTATGGCTGGGTCGCGTGCAGTACGCCGAGCTACTGGCGCTGCAAGAGTGCTGGCTACGGCGACTGCAGGCCAAACACGGAACAGAAGCCTTGTCGGGGACTGAGGCGGGCGCGCTCCTGCTGTGCGAGCCCGCAGGGCCCGTGTACACAGCCGGGCTGCGCGGCGGCCTGACGCCCGAGGAAACAGTGCGGCTGCGGGCTTTGGGCGCGGAGGTGCGCGCCACAGGCCGCGGTGGCCTGGCCACTTTCCATGGCCCGGGCCAGCTTCTATGCCACCCGGTGCTCGACTTGCGGTGCCTCGGCTTGCGATTGCGTACCTACGTGGCGGCGCTGGAGGCGTGCGCTGTGCGCCTGTGCGAACTCCAAGGCCTGAAGGGCGCCCGCCCGCGGCCTCCGCCCTACACCGGCGTCTGGCTGGGCGAGCGCAAGGTTTGCGCGATAGGTGAGCGCCGCGGGGCGGGGCCTGGGGCTGGACCAATGAGGTGAGGGTGAGCCCAGGCCGGAGCAGGTGCATCCCTAGTGGGCTTTGAATCCGTACTTCGCCCTGCCGCGGTTGAGTATTTTAGCCTCTTCAAAGATAGCTTGTATTCAGAAGCAGTAGGATCTTCAGAGGTCATCTCGTCCAACACTCATGTTTATGGGCGAAGAGACATGAGAAGTGAATCGCCAGGTTACTTGTGAATCGCATTGTGATACGAGGGTGCTAATTTTCGTACTTTTAAAGCAATGATCTTAGTGTTAAAGGAATCCCCATAATAAAACAGCTTGGTTTGGTGGCCCCCTTCCCCCAATCTGTGCACAGTCAATGCTCCTAAACAAAATTTGAAAACCAGTAATCTGGCCTAGTTCCCTCTTTGCGCTGAGAGAGATCCCAAGGCCAGGGAAGTGGAGGATATCTATTCTAAAACCTTTTGAGTTGCCTTGCAGGAGTTCGCTGTGGAAGGCACATCACAACCCATGGCCTGGCTCTGAACTGCTCTACGGACCTCACATGGTTTGAGCATATTGTACCATGTGGACTTGTTGGGGCAGGCGTCACTTCCCTGAGTAAGGAGCTCCAGAGGCACATCACCGTGGATGAAGTAATGCCATCTTTCCTTGTGGCCTTTGAGGAGACGTGCAAGTGCACATTGGTTTCAGATGACAGTCCCAACTGAAGGGCAGTCATGTTATCCCAACCAGGATTGCCCTGCCTTGGAAAGCACCGAGTCTGACTTTAGTCACTGGAACCCCAATTCTAGACCTGGCCTATTGGTCACTGACCATGAGACCAGGGCAAATCACAAGCTCTGCCTATGTGTTTCAGTTTATTTATATCATCTTCACCTACCTCAGGTACTAGATTGAAAACACTATGAAAAGAAACACATACTGTATAACATTAGTATGGCCAGTTTCTCAGCCTGGAGATTCAGATGTCATAGTCTGTCATTCTCAGCTATTTGTTACTTTCTTAATACTGTATCTAACTGAAATTTTTGGTCTAGTTCCATTGATTTTTTGGGAATCAAATCCCTGGTTGGCCCACATTAAGATGATGTGATGTAGTGCTTTTCTCATTCCCAAGAGACCTGGGTGCCTTCTGCAATAAAGGGAAAAACATCATCAAAGAAAAAAGTAGGGGGCTAGGGTTGTAGCCCAGTGGTAGAGCACTTGCCTAACATGTGTGAAGCACTGGGTTCGATTCTTAGCACCACATTTAAATAAATGAATAAAATAAAGGTCATCAATAACTAAAAATAAATAAATAAATAAAAGAAAAGAAAAATGCAGGCTCTTGTGTTCCTGGGTTAGATTCTTCAAGTTTGATAGTTTCCCTGTTTTGGGTTAGGATACCCTGAACTGGGTCAGAGGTTACAGGAAGAACAAGAACAATATCTCACACTGTACAAATGCTGAAAAGGAAAGTGAGTGCTCCTACATGAGACCCTTAAGTTTATAATTCTGTGTACTGGTTGTCTATTGCTGCATAATGAGTCACCAAAACTTAATGACTTAAAACAGTAGTAAATATTATATATTTTTTTGTGGGTCAAAAATTTGGAAGACGCTTAGCTGGGTGTTTCTAGTTTAGGGTTGGTTTTGGATTAAAGATGTCAGCTGTTATCTGAAAGCTTGATGGGCTGGAGGACAGCTTCCAAGATGGTTCACTCAGTTGCCTGGTTGGTACTGGTTGTTGAGAGGAGGCCTCAGTTCCTCACCACGTGGACCCTTAATAGAGCTACTTAAAAGTTCTCATAATAGGGCACCTGGCTTCCCCAAGCAAGTGATGTTAGAGAGAAGGTAGGAGCAACCATGACTTTTATGTCCCAGACTTCAGAAATCACACAGTAATTTCTGCAGTAAACAGATGAGCCCTGTTTAGTATGAAAAGGATGTCACAGGGGCTATAAGAGGTGAGGATCTTCAGGGGCTGTCTTGGAGACTGGCTTCCACAGCCCATTGAGATTAGAAGGAGCCTTGACTGAGAACACAATCTCTGAACTTGTTTTCCCCTAGACCAGTGTTCACGAGAAGTGTAATGGGAGCCACATTGTAATTTGATATTTCTAGGAGCCCGGCTAGAAAGGTAAAAATAGGGGGAAAAGGTGATATTAGTTTTAATATATTTAATCTCAATTTACTAAAAAAAATCAATATAAAGCAGTATAAACATAATGAGATATTTTACTATTTTTCATACTAACTCTTTGGAGATCTGGTAAGTGTTTTGCAATTATAGCACACCTCACTTTGGACTAGCCACATTTTATAAATGCTCACTAGTCATACAGGAGTAGGCTTAGATTGACTTATATCTACAGTCCTTTTGAGTTTCCAGGATTCTGCGGCTCCCTGGCTTTTAGGAAGAAAGGCAAATCCTTTCTTCTGACGTGATTTTTTTTTTTAAGATTCAAAAAAAATTTTTTTAGTTGTAGATGGACACGGTACCTTTATTTTATTTATTTATGTGGTGCTGAGGATTGAACCAAGTTCCTCATGCGTGCTAGGCAAGTGCTCTACCACTGAGCTACAACCCTAGCCCCTGACATTTGATTTTTGAGTGCAAACAATTTATATCAGTTGTTCAAAATGAAATTACTTTAAAGGTATATTTCTACTTCCTACTCACCCATTGTATAGAGATGAAACCAAAGCTTAGGAAAAACCTGAAGTTCCCACAGTAAATTCAAGACAAAGCTAGGACTGGCTTTTGGGTGGAAACCCTTTCTCATCCTCTTTTCCTGCTGTGCACAGACTTAGAGCTCAGAACAATATGCTTTGTGACATGGACACTCAGTCAATATTAGTTAATAGATTATTTGTCTTCCTCTTTCCATGATTTGACTCCTATTCTTTCTGGGCCTTAGTTTCCCACCCATAGGGCCAATGCCACTGTTGTAGGTCAGCGGTGGGGGCAGGGGTGGTGGCAGACGGGAAGTAGTTGATAATTACCTTGAACTATTACTGCCAAGAAGGAAAATAATTATTTTAAGAAAAGATATTTTCATGCTTGGAAGGTCATGTACAGAGTTTCTACCCATCTGACACTTGGCCTTCCTCTCTAGCACCTCTAATAAGTGACCATACAACTCATTCTTAAATGACTCCAGAGAGAAAACAAAAATTTACTCAGCACCCATTTACAGTGCCAGGTATTAGCTTTCTTAGGTACATTCTCTCATTAGACCGCCTGTCCTGTTCTGGATCAGAGAGAATCACTCTTCATGGTGTAATGGCTGATTTACTTGACCTCAAAGCCTCACTTTCATTGCATGAAACAAGGAGTGTTACAGCATTTGCCTCAGAGTGTGGTAAGAATTAAGAGACCTAATGACAGGTAAAGCACAGAGTATGGTGTTGGCAAAGAGCAAATGCTCAGTAAATTATTACCATTGTTATTCATACAATCTGTTTTCCATGAATCTTCTTGGAGAAAATTATCCTCAGATCATTTTACTGACCCCTTCACCACCAAGGCAGTAGGGTCCTTAAGAGTAGAGCGGTGGCTGTCCTCTTTCTACTAGTTGTAAATACTGATTAAATGGAATTAAACTATTTAAAGTTTCACCCCATCCTGCCTACCTGCCTGCGCACCAGCCTCGGCTCATGTGTGTCCTGTTAGGTGCAGTAGTCACAGCTGAGCACCACACCCTTGGTGTGGACTGACCAGTGTGTAGCAAGGCAAACTCTCATTCCATGTGCTGGACTTGGGGGCACAAACTGGTACTCATGGACTACTGCTGGCCCACAGATGTATTCTCTTTGGCCTAGAGAATTGATGCATGTGTATTTAATAGTTGTTAACATTTAAGAATGGGACATCTGCCTGACAATGAAAACTGAGAAGTAGTGTGCTTTAAATTATGTTCTCCAGTCCACTGCAATACCACCTCTCCTTTCCCCTCCAGCCCACTTGTTGACACTGGCTTTGCAACACCTAGAGGCATTTGAATTGTTGACCCCTGATGTAGATGTTCCCTTATTTTGAGATGCCACAGAGGGTGGACCCCTCTATCACAGCACTAATTCTGTACTGTTGTCATGGGGAGGCCTTTGGAGGAGCCATGTCTTCCAACAACTATATGAAAGAAATGCTCCATTTCACTAGCCAACAGGGGAATGTAAATCCACACTACAATGAGATTACCACCACTCCAGCTGAAAAGCTTTTTTTGAAAGACAAAAGATAACGTATTTAGAGGCTGTGGAGAAAAGTGAGCCCTTAAATACATACTGTTGATGGGAATGTAAATTCACATAGCCATTATGGAAAACAGTATGGAAGTTCCCCTCTAAAGTTACAGAACTACCTTATAATCCAGCAATCCCACTGCTGGGTATATATCCAAAGGAATTGAAAGTTAGTATATCCAAGAGACATTTGCACTCCCATGTTATTTGCAGCACTATTCACAATAGTCAAGACATAGAAACAACATAAGAATCCATGAACTGGTGAAGAAAATATGGTATATATATATATACAATGGAATATTATTCAGCCTTAAAAAAGAAAGATCCTGTCATTTGCAACAACATGGATGAACATGGAGGATTTATTTTAGGTGAAATAAGTCAGACACAGACACACAAAAACAAACTGCATGATCTTAATTGTATTTGGAATTTAAAAACTGATCTCATAGAAGCTGAGATTGGAATAGTGATTACCAGAGAGTGGGGAGCATTGGGGGAAAGAAAAGTTAGGAGAGCAGGTCAGCAGGGCAATGTTATTGTTAGATAAGTTCTGGCATTTTATTTTTGCATAGTAGGGTGTTAGTTAATAATGTAGTGTATATTTCAAGTAACTAGGAGAGAGAACTTAGTTCTCACCACAAAGAAATGATAAATAACAGATGACGCATATATTTATTACCCTGATTTTGATCAGTGCACAATGTATACACATATCAAAATATCACATCACACCCTGTAAAAACATACAATTATGTCAATCAAAAATAAAATGAAAAATTTAAAATCTGTGAAAACAAAGGAGCCATAGCTTACTCATTTCTATATTCCTGGCTCCTATCTCAAGGCCTGGCACAGAACAGACAGCAGGAAATGTGTGATAGTTATTAATGTTCACCAAATATTCCTGGCTCTCTGCCTTTTTGGACACAAGGCAGAATTTTACTTCATGGCCCCCTTGTGATTGGGTAGGGCCAGGTAACTTATTCTGGTTAATGAGTCATGAATGAAGATAGCATGTAACTTCTGAGCTGGAGCATTGAGTAGCTGGGACCAGACCCTTTGGAGTTTTTCTTTCCCTCTGGAACAGACACCAATAACATTAAAGGTGGTGGCTGCTTCCTGAGGGACTGCAGTGAGCAGTGCCTCCTGCTGCTCACAGACACATGTAGGAGTTAACCCATCTAAATGTGGAGGTTGTTAATTATCACAATGTATTAGCCTATTCTGGCCTTAGCCTATTCTGGTTAATACATTTTTATTAATCAGGACTCTTATATTTTCAGGTATAGAAAACCAACTCTTAACATTTTAAAAAACTCACTAAAACCAGACAGGGATGGGGGAGGTTATTGGAAAAGGTTCTGGGGTCTTATGGAATCCAAGGGTAGGGCAGCAGCTGGACTCAAGAATAGGATCAGAGCTTGAAGCCTTTTAGGGAAGCCAAGTAGTCTTTTCTCTCCTGTTTTTTGCCTTCATCCCCTAGTGCATGCTTCAGTCCGACTTTCTCTATTTCCCAGGTTACATGATGGAAAATGGCTGCTTCTGCTCCTGCTCCTTGGCCATCTATGAATAGTGGTATACTGTTCCGGAAAATCCCAAGACTTCTGGCTTGAGCAAGTGGGTAAATGGATGCTGGAGGTAATGCTGGAATGGAGAACGCCAGATGAAGACCACGTTGGGAGAGGAAGATGATGAGTTCAATTTTGATAAATCAAGTTTGAGACACTCATGGGAGATGCAAGTGGAGAGAGCCAAGAAGCAGGGTGTATGAATCTGGAGCATGGGTGTGATGAGCAATGGTTTAGGTCTAGGATCTCTAGGAAGAGAAGAGGGTAGGTGACTGATAAATGTGAGGCATAGGCTGAGGAGATGGAGAAGCAAGTGGCACAGAATTGGTGCAGAGGAACAGAAAGGGATAATGTGTCTGTCTTATTCAGCCATCCCACAGCCTGGCAAGCTAGGTAGGTTTATTGCATGGATGAGAAAACCAAGGCTCAGAGAGGCTAAGTGACTTGCATGAAATCATGAAGTTGAGAAGGGGCAGGATCAGTCTCAGGTTCCAGGTCTGGACTCTGAAAGGCAAGTGGGGCTAGAATTCTGGAGGAGTGGAGCCTCCAACAACAGGTGGGGAGGGCTGGTGAGGATGCAGAGCAGAAGGCCAGAGTTTGGCTAAACTGGGCCTGTGGCATTGAGTCAGGGCACTGTTTCGAACTCCTGACTCTCCTTCCTGGGGGGATGGATCCCACCTCCGGTTTCCCACTGTAGCCCTTCCTCCAGGAAGGAAACTGAGCATTCGAAGGAGGATATTAACACCCTGGCTTCCCCCCGCCCCCCTGGAGAAAGCCTATTCTTGTTTGTTCAGAGTCTTTTCCTCATAAATAAACAGATTGTCCAGGGTCCAGTGAACAAGTGCCGGGGGTGTGGACGTGACCAACTGCAGTTACTGGACCAAAATGGTGTTCCTCCAGTGAGGATGGCAGGAAACCAATTAGAACCTGCACTGGCAGTATGATCAGGTGCACCCTGCATTGTATAAGCCTCTCTCTGAAACTTCCCATGGAAATCAGATTTTTGCAACTTAAATCTAAATTGGACTTTTTAAACTTAATTGTCCTTTACTGTACTGTACATATTTTCATACCATACCATACTATAAGATTTAAAGTTAAAAGAAAAAAACAACCCTTGCATTCACCTACCTATCCTTTGATTTGTGTGTATTTCCAGTACTTCATCATGGGGAAACATATTTGTATGTACTTTTAATTATTACCTGGGTAAAACCCTAACCCTAACCCTAACCCTAACCCTAATATTGCAAACATTATCCAACACTGCTTTATGGTTTTTATAATTATACATTTCAATGCCTTAATTTTTTATTTTTGAAAATCTTTGATCAGTTTTTAAAATCTCAGTAATGCACATGGAATAAAATTTTAAAGGTGCAGAGTAGTAGTATTAAAATATAGGGCTTATTCCTACCCCTTTTACCTGTAAATGAAGTTCCCTTCCCTGGAGGCCTACATGATAATAAAATCTTTAGAGGTATTTCCTATATGCATAAGCATATATAAATATATACATTCTTTTTCTTGTTCTAGCATACTATGGGCACAGTTCTGTACTCCAGTCATTGCTTCAGATCAGTACATAAAGAGCATCCTCATTCTTTTAACAACTATGAAGTATTCTATTGGGTGATTTACGAGAATTTATTTAGCTAGTCCTCACTGAAGATATTTAGATTATTATGAATCTTTTGCTTCTAAAACAAGGCTGCAATGAGAATTCATACACAAATGTGTGTGTAGATGTGTGTATTATTTCACACATGGTGAGTACAGAGGTTGCATTTCTAGAAATGATTTTCCAAGTCAAAGGATATGTGTTTTTATTTTAATAGATATTGTTATATTGCCTTACATAAAAATTATACCAATTTATGCATGCATCAGCATGCATAAAGGATGAAATGGAATTTTAAATGTCCAAAATCTTAGAATTTTTTTCATTAAAAGTTTTATAAAATATTTTCAACAGGGCTGTGGATATAGCTCAGTCGGTAGAGTGTTTGCCTCACAAGCACAAGGCCCTGGGTTCAATCCCCAACACCGCAAAAAAACAGAAAAAAAAAAAAAAAAGAAAAAAAAGTATTTTCAACATAAGCCTGGTACAGTGGCACATGCCTGTAATCCTAGCAGCTCAGGAGACTGAGGCAGGAAGATAGGGAGTTCAAAGTCAGCCTCAGAAACATTGTGAGGCCCTAAGCAACTTCGTAAGACCCTGTCTCAAAATAAAAAATAAAAAGGGCTGGGAATGTGACTCAATGGTTAAGAGCCCCTGGGTTCAATCTCTGATACCAAATTTCCAAATGGTGAACCCCCATGTACCCATTATGCAGGCACAAAAAATCTTCAGCTCATAGCCAATCTTTGTTTACCTAAAGTGGTACCCACTTCCTGCCTTTCCACTGGATTATTGTGAAGCAGATCACAGATATCATATTATTTCATTCATAATTTTTTCAGGATATATTACCAAAAGATAAGGATTCTTTTTAACTCTGTTTAACCTCAATATCATTATCACACATAAAAATATTTCATAATATCAACAAATATTCAGTTACTATCTACATCTCTCCAATTGATTTTTTGTTTTCTGACTTTTTATGTTGTTTTTAATCATTTGGTTTGTTCAAATCAGGATTCAAACTAGTTCTACCTACTGCATTTGGTTCATGTGTATCATAAATGTCTCTTTAAAATTAAAAAAAAATTTTGTGTGGTTCTGGGGATTGGACCTGGGGCCTCCTGCAGTTAGTCAAGTGCTTTACCACTAAGCTATATCCCCAGTGCTGTCATAAATCTTACCTTAAGTCTCTTTTCATCTATAGTTTCCCTCTCCACATTTTAATCTTGTTCCTTCTTGCTATTTGTTGAAGAAATTGAGATATTTTAGGCAGTAAAGTTTTCCACAGTCTAAATTTTACTGATTATTCCTTGGGTTGCTATCATCTAACAAGTCTGTCTCCTATATTTCCTGAAGATGGATTCTGAGGCTTGGTATGACTGGGGGGAGGGGTAAGTCTGCTTTGTAGGTACTAGTAGGTTCTTATATTGAGAGACATGTAATTATCTATTTTTCTCCTTTTTGTGATGATTATTCTCTTGGTCTCTTATTTTACTAGGGGCTTGAAAATGTGATGCTATGATTCTAGCATTCCTTCTTCACTTAATAGTTGGTATACTTCCATAGAATCAGTAGACTGAGCTCAAAATAACATGAAAGAGAGCATTAGTGTTGTTATTAGCTTTTTGTTCAATTTTTAGTTTTGCTTATACTTAGTAAAAGTTTGTATTAAATAAAATTTAGATAAAAGTTTGCTTTTTTCTCTTAAAAAGGGGTGCATATATTATTAGTCAAGTTCAAGAGACTCTGGACTAAGACCATAATATTCCATTTTTTCCAATTTCCCCGAAGTATGAGCTTTTCTACACCAAAGTCTGTTATTTCTTTTTTATATTGGGTTTTTTTTGTCTTTGTTTCCTAGTAACTAATGCATAGAGGCAAGCAGTGGTTTAATGACTTGTGTTATGAGGAAGTCCCTGCAGCCACCACACTGGTCCTTTAGTTAACAGACATCAATATCCAGTCTGTTCAGTGGCAACCTGGCCCAGATATGGAGTACTTCCTGCCTCATGAGGCTACCTTCCATTCTCACATAGTTATGATAGTTAGAAAATTATTTCTCATCCTAAGCCGAAATCTGCCACTGACATTATCATACTTTCACCCTCTGGGAGGCCTCCCATAGAGGCCTTTCCTGGACATCCCCATCCCTCTCTGGTGGCACTGACCACACTATATTGTAGCATCTTGTTTATGTGTCTAATACTATCCAAACAGGAACTGTAGCTGGGTCCTCAGTGGCCTCCCCATGCACAGCCCTGTGCCTCACCCAGAAGAGGTACTCAAAGATAGTCTGTTGAATCAGCAAATGAATTCTGTCTCAGAAATTGTCTCCTTTAACAAGGCCCTGGGTTCAATCTTCAGAACTGCAAAAAAAAAAAAAAAAAATTGTCTCCTTTAAGTTAAACATTCCTGATTCTTCTGTTCTTCATATAACATGAATTCCAGACCCCACACCACATCCTCTAGTCAATGGGCTCCCATTAGCTAATATCTCCTTACTCTTAGTTGCTTGGAATTGAAGATAACATGCCTGGTTATCTTCAGGCATGTTATCTGGTATGGTCTGGCCAATGTACGTGTGTCAGTTTGTCTTGGATTGCAAGGATGCAGAGATGGATTAGATTTAGTCTCCGTTTTGAAGCACTTCACAGTCTTGTGGAAGAGACACACCTATAAAGAAATATGTGCAATAAAGTATTATATAGACGGAGAGAATTGTGCATAGGGAACTGTGAGACTATAAAAGAACTGATAAATCTTAAAAGGGAGGAACAGGGCAGAAAAGGCAGAAGGTGACATTGTATTAGTTAGAACTCTGGGCTGTAAACAACAGAAAACCCAACTCACATTGGCTCAAATTAAAAAAAAAAGATTTTGGATCTCATAACTGAAAAATCTAGGGATAAACTTCAGGCATGATTGATCCAGTCTCAAGTAATAGCATTGGGACTTGCTCTTTTTTCCTCTGCTTATCTTGGAATTGATGTCTCTCTCTCTCTCTCTCTCTCTCTCTCTCTGTCTCTCTCTCTCTGGTGTGGTAGCAAAGTGACTGTTGATAATATCACACCTCGACTTTATAGTTTAACCATCCTACTTTGGTACATGTTCAGCCAAAGGCCCAGGAAGGACTCTGTACAAATCCTTGTACCAAGAAGAGCTGCTCATGGCAAGAGGGACTCATCCCCACATGAACCACAGTTCCTAGGAGCAAGGGAGGAAGGGTGAGATGACTTCACAAAAGGAAGAGAGGTTTTATTCCCAAAAGAAGAGATTCAGGGCAGGTCAAGACATCAGATATCTACTCTGGCCTCGGAAGACAAGTAAGGAATCTGGGAGTTGTCAAGAAGACAAGGGATGTTCCAGGCAAAGGGACAAACAGTGACTCTCTGAAGTGTGAAGCTATTTGGGGACTCAAGTGCCTATCTTGATCCAGATGACAGCAGATGCTTTAGGTGCCCTTTCCATTCCTGTGCCACAGGTCTACTTCTAACTGCTGGCATCTGCACCTTTCATCTAAGGATTTTTGGAGGGGAAGGACTTTTAACTCAGGTGCCAGGTTAGATACAGTGGAGAATTACTGTCCCTCAGGAATAGTTCTTGACCAGTGCCCCTTGCCTCAAGCGAGAGATTACTAGCAGGTGGGGGTTGTTCTATATGGGCCTCTAGAGGGACCCTAGCAGGGCTAAGTTGCCAAGGGGACACCCCTATCTCTCTTCCATATTCTCCTAATGGTGTTTCCTAGAATCACCTCACACAAGAGGCTCTTGTGCTCAGATCCTTTCCTTAGGGCTTGCTTGTAGGAGATCCAGAATTGCTGATCACAACCATTCTTCTAAAAGGAAAACCCAAGTTGGTGCCAACGTGTTTGTTTTGTTTTGCTATCACATTATCCTGTGGTAACTGATTCACATGGGTTTACAAATATTTAAAACCTGAGGCATGGCTCCTCCTTCCAGAATCTCCTTGTCTCATGTGGATATCAATAATAATCTCTCCAAAGCTTTCAAAGTGCTTTTCCAGTCATGACTTTCTTTGCTTCTTGGAACCCTGTGAGGTTTGTAGGATCAAGATTCCTGTTTAGCAGGTAAGGAACTAGAGGCCTACAGTAGTGCAGTGACTTGGCCCAGGGCCCAGAGCCAATGATGTCCTCAGCCAATCACTCCCTCTGCTTGTGCCTTTGTCAGCACCATGCAGGTGACCTCTTACCATTGGGAAGAGTTAGGGGATCCCACATTTCTCTGTGGGTTCAGAAGGAGCTCCAGCAAAGACACCTACATCTGTTGCCTATTTCCCAAACATTTGATGAACTGGGAGGAAGAAGATCAGAAGCACCAAAAACTGAACAATGCTCTGACGGCCCCTTGGGACTAGGAAACCACCCCTATTGGACTCTTTTCCTTCAGTTTGGAGGTCTATGAAGTCAGGGCTATTCTTCCCTCTTCAGACTATCCTCTCCTCAAAAACAGGATTATACAGAGGGATACATGCACAGAAGGAAAAATTAGAGGGTTGGGAGGGGTATACAGTCACACAGACAAGGGCACTCAATTTATTGCAGATGCTTCTCAGAGGAAGGGTTTCCAGGGGATGAGAACATCATAGGTAGAGACCTGAAGGTGATGGAGAGCATGTGGGTATTTAGGAACTGAAGACTGTCTTCCTACTTCTTTCTAAGGTGAATAACCCGGTTCATAGTCTCCTTCCACTTTCCTTAGTTGCCCAACCTCTCCCTCTCACCCGTGTTCCAGGTCAGGCTGAAAGGGAATCAGGGAGGAGCCATCCATCTGATCATTGCCACTGTCTGCTCTAGATCCTCCCACTTGCCTCTCTGCCTGCCATCACTCTTCTCTGCCCATATAGGTCTCCTTGCTCTCAAACTTCTGTCACTGCCCATAAGAAGAAAGTGACAGAAGATCACAGGGTAGGAGGGGAGGGAGGGGATGGTATTTATTCCTGGGTCTCTCCCTGCTGGGTCAGTCTGGGTTGGTTTCAGTCTTTAGCAAAGGCCACAGCTCCAGTCTGGCTACCCTCCCCACCACTTCCATCTCCAGGTTCCAGAACCCCTTCATTTCCCTCACCCTTTCAACTTGGTGGTTTCCCTCCCCACCATTGCTAGCTAGGTGTACTGCATTGCTCCGTGTTGGTTTTCTAAGCCTTCATCAGATTCTCTTGAAGTTGTCCAGTTGTCCTTTAAGCAAAGACTCGAAGGAGGTATATCTCTAGGTGAGTCTTCCCCTCATCACTTCACATCCAGTCAGCCCAGTCCAGATTCAACTTCTATCCCACTTCCTCACCATCCCCATCCCAAGGTCAGGGCCTTGTCTCTTTGGATTAGGGAGTTCCTGAAGGTCCAACAGGCTTCCCAGGGACAAGAACTTGGTTTCCTCTTTCCCTTTCTCATCCATTGGTAATAGAAGCTCTCATTTATTAAGTACATGCCCCATGCTAGGTCCAACTCTGGCATTTTATACACATTGTTTCATCTGAGCCTCATAAAATCCTGTCAGGTACAGGTGAGGATAATGAATCAGTCCACTTTCCAACAGCCCCTTGGCCAGCTGCCTTCCCTAACTGGTTCCTGCCCACCCTCATTCCAAATAAGGGACAGGGGAGGAGAAATTAAATACTGAAGGACTGAAAAAAGAAACAAAGGTTATACTTATATTTCATATCTCCAATGGGTACAAGAACCAAAGGGTTGAAGTCAAAAGGAGGCAGTTTTTGTTGAAATACGAGAATATCTTAAAGATCTGAGCCACTTGGCTGCCTGGGAGGCAATGATCTCCCTGTTACTAGAAGTCTGCCAGAAAGCTGGATAGCCTCATATTAAACATGAAATATAGAGGCTTCATTAGGTGAGAGATTTGACTAGAAAACTGTAAGAGTCCTTCCAACTTAGGTTCTATCACTAAATGACTCTAGGCACTCTAAGTTGGTAAGAATTTAAAACTATGATTCTAAAATTTTATTAAAACAAGAGACTATCTCTGTCTTCAAATAACAATCTAGTAGCCAAGGAGGAGACATAGTTTCTTTCCACTAACTGTAATAAGTAGTAGTAAGTACTAGTAGTAGTAATAAGTAGTAATAGCGACTGCAAGGCCTGATCAGGATCTGGGAGGGAGCCCCAACTGAGCCAGGGCTACTTCCTCAAAGAGAGTCTCAAACACCATTTGCATCAAAGTGTTTGGGAATCTTGTTAAAAATGCCAATTTCTAGGCCATACTCCAGATTTCCTGAATCAGAACCTCTGGAGTACGGCCCAAAAGTCTACTTTAAATAAGTTCCCTGGCTGATCCTTAGGCAAGCTGAAAATTGAGACTGCACACCTAGATGATCAGGATGACTTCTCTGAGCAGTGATCACCAGACTGAGAAGAAGGAATAGCTGGGTCAAAACATGTGACCACAGAAACAACCCAGAAATAATGGAGATTAGTAATTTTGTACAAAAATGTCCAACATGTGGTAGGTCTTTTTTTAAATGATAGCTTTTCTTAGATACTATATCTTGAGATTCTGTGAACTGCAGATATCCTAGAACAGATCTAATTATTGGAAGGCCTTGGTATGGTAAAGAGGACATGGCTAGGCCCCCCACAGAGTCCCTGAGAGATTGTTCCTTGTTTCTGTCCACTCCCATCTGCTAGCCTTCTGGCCTTCATTTCTCAGCTGTTCCTGGCTGCTTGTCTTCTCTGGAGACTGTAATGTCACCAGCAACCGTTTGAGTGAGGGCCTGATGGTTGGAAAACAGTGTTCTGGGACAGAGATAGGTTAGGATGTGACCAGACATAAGCTGGTCAGGCATGTGAGGGACTATTGAGGGTTGGTGGTAGGAGACACCTGCTGGGGCTAAAGAGAGAGAGGGTTGTACTGGATTCTGAGTCTGACTTCTGCCACTGTCTTGCTTGGTAAGCATGAGCAAGTCCACTCCCCAGTTTGGGCGTCTGCCTCCTGTCTGGAAAAAAGGATTTGCGTTACAATCAGGTGTTTTCTCTGGTAACCCTCCAGCTTTCATATTTTGTATTCCGAGAACTCATCTGACCTCACCAAAAGACGGTGAAGAATGTATGCAGGAACCGTACCCACTTCACAGACAGGAAGCCGAGGCTCAGCAAGGAGCAGTAACTTGCCCACCACCACACAGCCAAGGAATTCGGTCTCAGGTTCAGGAAGCAGGCGGTACCGGGGACGGAAGGTCGGAGCCCACAGCCGGGTGAGGCTAAGGAGCTGGGCGGAGGCGCCTGAAGCCAGCTCGGGGAGAAGTGGGTGTGCTGAGACCGGGCGGGGTAAGGGGAGGAGACAACCTGGGGAAGGGAAAAGGAGCTGAGCGTGGGTTGGAGCGCAGAGCCGCAAGGGCGCAGGGCAGTGCTGGGCGCACGCGGAGCACGCCCGAGGGGGCAGAACTCAGAGGGTACACGGCCCAGATCACCACAAGCAGAGCGGCGCCCTTGGAACCTTGCCAAGAGGCAGGTAAGGTGCACTCGCAGGGTTGGGAAGGCTGAGCTGCAGCTGGAGATTTAAAAAAAATGCAAGGTCTTTGGGGTCTTTAGGCCTTTCTTCCTAGGGTCAAGCTTCTCTGTGAGAGCGCGGACCCGACATGGGTTGCAGCTCAAGTACCAAGCAGATCCTCCCAGCGGCGGAGATCAGGTGTTGCGGCGTGAGGAGCTGGGCTCCCTACATACGAATGCTAAGCCTGGAAACCGTGTGTATGTGTGTGTGACGGGGGTCGGAGGTCGCAGCGATGCTCCCAGGCCCCCGCAGGATGGCATAAAAAAAACTCCTCCAAGCCTATAGATATGCAAGAGAATACCTGTTCCGCAGCTAGTGCACACGAGGAACTCCATTCCAGGAGCCAGTGCAATCAGTTTTCTGCTTGGCCAGAACTGCTGGCTCTGCAGAGTTGACTTGCTCATTCTCTACTCCATTGTGTCTCTCACCCGAACTGACCCAGTACTGGGGGAGAGCATGGGAACTCCCGGAGGCATCTCCTGCTGCTAGTAACAAGATAGGCTGCGGCTTGGGAGATTTGGGTTCTAGTTTGCAGGTTGTGTAAACCTGTTTCACGTACTTGCCCATTCTGTGCCTTGTGCTTTCTTTTCTTGGTTCACCACCAGTAAAATGGGTCTTTTGCTCCTGTTACCTAGTACCCTATGGGACATGAGGCAAAGGCAGGGAATGGGACCTGGAAGTCTCTTATCTAGAAAGTAGCCAAGCTCAGCCCTAATGTGAGAGCCCACTGAGATTACCTCCTCTTAATCCCCCTCCCAACTCCCCTGGGCAACATGATTTACCTCGGGTCACACCAGGGACCAAACAGAATTAGAACCAAGTTTCTTCACTCCTGGTCCAGGGCTCTCTCCACATTACCTACAAAGGATGTTGTAAGTGTAGAGACTCATTATCTCCTGGCATCCAGCCACTTTGCCAGTTCCAAATGGAGGAGATAACGTGCTAGAGGCATGGAAACTACTTTCAGATTTTCTTGACTCCTTGGGACGAAAACCAACAACCTTCTCCATCCCTCTCACTTCACACTTCTCAAAGTATATTCCTATCAGTAAGCTTAAAGTGTGGGTGCTTTGAATACCTTCGAAGAGGAAGACAAGAAACCCCATTTTACTAACAAGGAAAACAAGGCCCAGAGGGGAGAAGTTCTTAACAAATGGCTAGATGTGGCAAATGGAGGCAGAAAGCCAGGTCTGTGGATTCCCAGGACTTACAGAATGGTCCCTCCAAATGGTAAGGGACAACAAGAATGATCAGAGAGGGCAGGAAACAAGGATGGCTCTGAAGGAGGTAAGCATTTCTGAAAAATCATGAAGAGTAATAAGAGCCCCCTGGCTTCTTCTGATGGTAGGAAAGCTAGAGTGGGGAGAAGGTGGCATCGAAATGGCTGGTCGAACTTATATGGTGTGGAGGGAGATATGGAGACAACCAGTGTGACTTGCCTGCCCAGTAATTTTCTTCTATGTTTACAGTTTCTAAAACACTTTTCCATCTGTTGTCTCCTTCAGTTTTCATGTGATGTAAGCTGGGCAGGGATAATTATTCCCATCTTATAGATGTGGTTCAGAGGAAATAAATGTGGTGCTCAAGGTCACACAACCAAACATAAGCCAAGATTGGAATCGTGAAAGGCACCCTTGAAAGGAAAGATCAGAAGCCAAGAATGAGACCTGGATTAAGTGTGTGTGAAGTGTAGTGGGTGTGTAGAGCCACACCCTCAGTAGGTATACAGGGAAGAAGACTGCAAAACCATTGCTGGTGTTTGGGGCCCAAGAATGTTTGCCCTTTGGATTAAATAGGGTTCAGGTGCAGGAAGTGTCTGGACTTCCAAAGGTCGCTCAGAATTCCTCCTCCCTTAATTAACCCCACCTGATAAAGGCGGCTTCTTTTCTTTGAACCTCCCTTTTCCCAGACTAAGTGAACTGTTTTTGATGTCCTTGATGTTGTTTTTCTTTTTCAAAAAGTATTGTAAGCTGTTTTCATGAGACATTGAGAGACAGAGGAGAGAGAGAGTGTGTATGCATGCACACTGGAGGAGGGATGCCTGTATAGAAGAAGTGTTGATTTATTTATTCCTGAGTGCCAGCTATGTACTCAGGCCAGGGGAATGAACTATGCTTGAGGCAGAAGTCCAGCCCTCAATACCTCACAGCACCTGCACACACACACAATTTCAGTACAGCACAGTGCTCTAATAGAGCTTTGTGCAAAGCACTTTGGGAATAGATAAGAGGGAAGGAATAACTGTCTAGGGAGTAGGGAAGAATCTAAAGAGTTGATATGGAAGGTGGATCCTGAAGGCTGATGAGAAAGCGTTTGCTGAGTGGAAGGGAATTCCTGCTAAAGAAAACAGCATAATCAAAGGCAAGAGGTGTGCAAGTACAAGGAATGTTGAGAATGGCCTGTAGCATGGAATGTTTAGAGAATGGGTACAGGGCACTGGGAACTGTAGGGTGATGGAGCCAGTGTCAGTGTCACATCCAAAGAAGTTTGAATGATAATCAGAAGAGTTTAGACACCACCTTATAGGAACCAGGGAACTTATAGTGGAAATATCTGTGGAAGTAGAGTCCGAATACCTGATTTCTGGTCCCATCTCTGCCTCTAATAGGCTGTAAGACCTTGAGCAAGTGATTCCTTAAGGTGTAGAGACTGTATCTTCCCACTGGTTGAATGAGGGGGTACACTCACAACCTGATCATTAAGATCCCTTCCAGCTCAGATTCCATTCCTGTATCTCTTCTCAATTAGATGTTAAGATCCACCCTTAAACTCCTCTCCCACTCCATAGGCTTTCCAGTCTACTGCAGTGACAAGACCATCAAAAGGACAGTGGCAACACTGTACACTTCAGGGCTTATCTTTGGATCCCCTACTTGCTTCGTGTCACTTTTTCTATCCACCTCTCTCTACCTCAATTCCAGGGCCTTAAGACACTCATCCAGAAAGAGCAGTTGAAACAAAGCAACAGGGAGCTAAAAGAATCACTGGTGGTATTTCACATTTCCCCAGAGAGACCTGAAAGAAAATGTCACCAAGACTCTAAGTTTATCCTTCAGATGACAGTTGTGCCCCAATCCCCAAGTTAGAGGCTGGGTGAGTTCAAGTCAAGTACATTTATAGAGGACCTGTTCATGTGATGGAAATAGCAGGAGCACAGTGTAGACAAAGTGAGCCTGGGGTCAGGAGTTGTTCTGGAGCAGAGCGGCCCTGGGAAATGAGACTACAGAGGAAGACTGACTGTCTTTCAAAACTTACCAATTCCCTCCTTACTTGACTATGATTGGCAAGAATCTGTAATGCAGGAAAAGGGAGTGGTAATGGAACCAGGGGAGGGTGCCCCATGTCTTGAGGAGGCAGTGTTTGGTGTAATATCCAGCTCAGATGCCAGAGAACACTGTCATTGTAGTAGAAAAAGCAGCCAAACAGCACCCCCAAAGACCTGGGTTCTCATCCAAATTCTGCCACTTACTGGCCATTTCATTTTGGACTATTACTTCCCCTTTCTGAGCATCAGTCTCCCCAGTTGCAGAATGGAAACTTGGGCCTAGAATCCAGACTGGAGATAATCTTCAAAGTCCCTTTCAGTTTGCTCAGGAACTTTTTATCTTCCTTCTAAACTGGTCTCTCTCATTTCAAGTTGAGCCTTCTCCATCCTGGGAGCTTGGTGATTTATTGATGTCTCTCCTAGAGGGGGAAGCCAAGGAGCACAAGAAAGAAAAGCAAAATGCCCAAAGTTGCTGACTGCCAATCCCCAACCTGGAATCAGAGGCAGGCAGGTCATAGAGAATCAACCTGTCCCTTCATTAGCAGTCTGCGTCTCCTGACTAAACTAGGATGCCCTTGTACCCAGACCCTCATCCCCATCCAAACCCAGCACCTATGGTCTATTTGCTCCTCCCATCAGAACCACAGATACCTGGGTCTCTCTAAGAAAGCCCTGGCAGGAGGACCTGATGATGAATCTTCACACTCTTCAGTGAACCCCACTCAGTGACTACCTTGTCCTCCACACTGCTGGATCCACCACTTTT
Source organism: Glaucomys volans (assembly GCA_020662805.1). Taxonomy (NCBI): domain Eukaryota; kingdom Metazoa; phylum Chordata; class Mammalia; order Rodentia; family Sciuridae; genus Glaucomys; species Glaucomys volans. Next base: position 414,922 of record JAJEJO010001563.1, read on the forward strand.
CACAGTGTCTCCTCCCCAAGTTACACCACCAGGGAGTGGGCTGCTAAGAGGAAAAATGGATAAGTCTCTTAATTTGGTCCTTAGCTTATCTAGACTGGAATATTAGGTGTAAGTTGGTCCTAGGGCTTGGAAGTAACTTAATATGAGGAAAACAACTCTAGCCTTCTCTATCTTGGGAATTGAGGGGCTCTAGAAAACCATCAAAGTGCCTCTCCCACCAGCCTATCCACTCTCCCAAGATCTCCACAGCATGGTTTGTGATTTGTACTGTCACAGAATGTTAGAGCTGATCAGGACCCCTTCATTTTACAGATTCACGCAGAAGCCGAGAGCCCAAAAAAGGAAGTCACATGCCCAAAGTCACACAAGTAGCAGCTGAGCCAAGGCAGCTCCCTGGGTTTCCGCTTCTCTCATAAAATGAGGGCACTTAGACTAGATGGCCCTTCTAGCCTTTGCTCTACAAAAATAGAACATCTGCCACCACCTGTGGAGTGTTTAGTTCCATGTGCTTCATAATATTCTCCTTTAATTTTTCCCAATAAAGGTGTATACAAATAGTGTTAATTCTGAGACAAATAAATCTATTTGGACAGACAGGATCCAAATAGATTTAATCCATAGCACATCATTTTTTCCTACATAACTGCTGACTACAATTCTAGCACTTGCATCATTCCCTTGGGATTCTAAAAGTCTCCTACTAAGGTACTAGTACCCTTGGGTAGGGGGATGTTTTAAGCTGCACTATTAGCTGGTCCCAGAGCAGGAGTCCACATATTAAATTGAGGCTTCTCATGAAGTCATCCAGTTAAGTCTTTGTGAGTCTGGAGCTGGGCAACCAAGGTACCCTCTTGGCCACTACAGAGTTCCTGTAACTACAGCCCCAGGCTGGCCTGACCCAGCTGCTGCAGGAAGGGGAGGGGAACCAGAAGGGGGTCAGAGCCCACAGTAAGATTATTGCACAACCCTTAGGAACTGGCCTTGAGTGATCCATCCTCGTTCTAAAGTTTGTTCTGTGTGTCTGGTTTCTTCCTCTTCTGCCTCCTTCACATTTTCCAGCTTTGGCCCTTTCTAACACCTAAAGTCAATCCTGAGACCTAGATGTGTCCAGAGACATCCTGAAGAGGCTGAGCAACTAAGGAGCCTTAAGGTATCCACAAAGAGATTCCTGAAAAGCCATCTCAGAGTCAATGAGTTTGCCTTCCATTTGGTGAGTTTTCTAGACTGAGGTTTTCCTCCTTCTAGCCTGTCATTCAAAACCCCTTTCCAAGGATACCTAAGAAAACTAACAACAGTGACTGCCCTGGAAAGGAGCCCTGGATGACCAGGAATAAGGAGATTTCACTTTGTACTGCTTCTATTTAAAAAAAAAATGTGCATATGGATTTGTTTCTCAAAAATTAAAAAAATTAAATTCTATTCAACATAATAAAAGCATATGCTTACAGGAAACCTTCAGGGAAGCAGGGCAGGGGTGATAATCCTTTTGTTTGTTTTAACTGTGGTAAAAAACACAACAAAATTTACCATCTTAACCATTTAAGTGTATAGTTAAATAATATTAACTCTTTTCATATTGTGCTATAGATCTCTAAAACTTTTCTATCTTGCAAAACTAACATCCTGTGCCCATTCTACAACAAGTTCCAATGATCTATTTTGACAGATAAGAAAACTAAGGCCAAACAGGGTAAGTAACTATTTCCCTTAAAGTGGGCTCCTCCAGACACTTATGCTGTCTTTCTGTTGTCTACCTGTCAACTTGTCTGAGGTCTCTTCTTCCTTCAACCTTCATTTAGCCATGCCCTCCCCTAAACAACTCTCACATCTCACATCTGTTCCTGCCCCAGCCCTTTCATCCCTTCTGCCCTGGCCCAGGACTCAGCATCTTACCCCTAAACAATTTTAAGACCCTTATTGCTGGACCTCCTGCCTTAATTCTTGTCCCTTCCAGTCCACATAGCAACAGAGCATCTTTTCTCAGCATAGATCTGATCATTTAATCCTCTTTCAAAGGATAAAATGTGAGTTTGCCTGCCATTTGGTGAGTTTTCTAGATTGAGGTTGCCCTCCTATGGTTGCTTTCTTTCCTTTCTTCTTCTTCTTCTTTTCTTTTTATCCTACTACAGGATAAAGTCCAACTTTGCAGCATGACACTCACAGCTCTCCGTGATCTGGCTCTAGTCTGTTTTCCTGTCCCACATCCTGTCTTGCCCTTCCCTAATCTTATGCTCCAACCTCTTATGTTATCTTCCATTCATCTAAGCATTTTATGCACTTTGATGTATCTTTGTTCAATTCTTTCCTCCCCTCATCTTTTCCACTTCCTAAAAATCTTTCAAGGTCCCATTGAAATGTTTCCCTCACTGTGAACATTCTGAACCCTGATCAGAATTCATCACTTGTTTTAAGCCTCAGTAGCTCCTGACTTGACCCCTGAATCATTTAAGACTAGAGATAAGTCTGTGAGTGCAGGGACTGGGTTCAAGCCTCCCTGAGGTCCCAGCACAGGGCCTGGCCTAGACAAATGATGACCGGCTAAGTGATTCATTGGCACATACAAGCAAAGACACAAATTTCTTGCCTGTCAAGAGTAGTAGATGAGGGGCTGAGGTTGTGGCTTAGTGGTAGAGCGCTTGCCTAACATGAGTGAGGCACTGGGTTCGATTCTCAGCACCACATATAAATAAATGAATAAAATAAAGGTCTATTGACATCTAAAAAATATTTTTAAAAAAAGAGTAGTAGATGAGAACCTATGTCTGCTGGATCTTAACTGAGTGAGTCCTTGATGATTTCCCCTCCACCATCCAGGTGAGACAGCATAAGTACTAGATGGCAGAGGGCCCTAAAGGCCTTGCATGAAGTATGGACCAGTCCTGGGGGACCAATGTATTGTTTAGATTCTTCCGTCCAACTTCTGCATTCGAAGAGCTACTCACCAATATTTATCATCTTTTCTGGGAGAGAGACCCTGCAGTCAATAATCATTATTAATTTTGGCTTATTGACAATTCTACCTAGATGAAGGAGGGCTTTGGAACCAGTGAGTGAATTGTGGGTGTTTGACCTATGAAGTCCTGAAAGTAGACATCTTTACCATAGACTGTCGAGAGGAGGGGAATAACCCAGCTCAGTGGTAGAGTGCTTGCCTAGCATGTGTGAGGCACTGGGTTCAATTCTCAACACCACATACAAACAAATAAATAAATAAATAAATAAATAAAACGTCCATCAACAACTAAAAAAATATTTTTAAAAAATGAACTGTTCTGAAGGAGAGTTCTGACCACTGTCTTCTGCCACACAATTCTGTGGAGAGCTGGGATGGGAGCCAAAGGAGCTCTAAGTTGGTCTTCAAAGTGTGGGACTTTATCTTGGCCATACCTCTCAGTCTCTGTGGTCATGGACAAGCTACTTATTTGCTGTGGGCCTTTTTTTCCCTGTGCATAAAATGGAAGGAGATAGATTAAATAATCCCTAGGGTCCTTCTAGCCTAAAGTTCAATGACTTATAGGATAAAAGAAAAAAGTGAGGTTAATGTGGGTTACAATGAATGGCCAGAGAAGGTTTTATTCCATAGGTATTTCTTGGAGCACTATGAAGTACTGTCACAAGTGCTCAGATATATTAGTGGATAAACAGATAAGCCTTTATTGAGCTTGTGGTGTAGTGGAGAAGACCGACACGTAAACAAGTAGTGAGAGTAGACTATAATATTAGGATTCTAGCTGAGATCTGAAAAGTGGGAAGTCACTCAAGCTGAAGGTAATAGAAGCCATCCTCTCCCTCTTTTCTCTCACCATCAGAGCATCCACTGATTCTTCGCCAGCCTCAATTTCTGTTGCTATGGAAACTACCAATGGGACTGAGACCTGGTATGAGAGCCTGCATGCTGTGCTGAAGGCCTTAAATGCTACTCTTCACAGCAACTTGCTTTGCCGACCAGGACCAGAACCAGGGTCAGACAACCAGACTGACGAGCGGCAGGTCAACCTCCCTGGCCGTGATGACAACTCTTACATGTATATTCTCTTTGTCATGTTCCTGTTTGCTGTCACTGTGGGCAGCCTCATCCTGGGATACACCCGTTCTCGCAAAGTGGACAAACGTAGTGACCCCTATCATGTATACATCAAGAATCGTGTGTCTATGATCTGACACAAAGGGGCAGGGGATGGTGGAAGATTAAGACACCTGAGGATTGTCTTCTGGAACCTCCAGAACTCAGTTATGGACCACATTGGCATTCTGTGAGTCTATCTATAAAATCAACAAGAAACAGTGCTAAGGGAGGTCATCACTGGGGTGGGAGAAGAAAGGCTTGCAGACCTGGGCCTTGTGGATAAGACTTTTCCAGGCAAAGATAGCCTTTATATAACAACACTGGGAGCCCATGAACAAACACATAAAAGTACAAAAAGAATAATGACCCGTGATTGGTCAAGTGGCTGGAGTATTGGGGGGATGGGGTTGAAGGAAGGAGAAGAGGAAGTTGGAGCAAAAGGAAATGAAACAGGAAGATGCTCTGGAGACATTTTTTAACTTGTTATCTTCAACAACCATGAGATGCAGTGATGATTATCTCATATCACAGATAGGAAGTCTGAGTAAATTTATTTATTTATATTAGTTCACATTTTTGGTGTTTTTTAAAAACACATTTGACATTTGTGATTTTGCCTTTCGTGCACAGAAAGCAGGGCAAGTGCCATGCTGCCCATTTGGGCTGGAGTGGTGCCATGATTGGAACCAAGGAGTTCTGGTCTCCTTGCCTAGCACTTCAAAACTCTGTGTCACACTGGGTGGAGCCAAGCCTCAACCCAAGCCTCAAGCCTGAATTCTGGGGATTCTCTTTAAGAAAAAGAATTCAGCACATACCTGTAATCCCAGTGACTTGGGAGGCTGAAGCAGGAGAATCACAAATTTGAGAGCAGCCTCAGCAACTTAGCAAGATCCTAAGCAACTCAGGAAGACCCTGTCTCAAAATGAAAAATAAAAAAGGACTGGGGATGTGGCTCATGGCTCAATGGTAAAGCACTCTTGGGGTCAATCCCTGGTTTAAAAAAAAAAAAGAGAAAAGAAAAATCACAAATATCTTACTTTTAAAGATTACCAAAATGTATCACTATGTTAATATATTGCTAAGGATCCTCCTCCTAAGACCTTAAGAAGAGGCCTATGCAAAGCAAGGCAGGCCCTGAATGAAATGCTCCATTAGCTCCATGGTTGATGTGCCTCTTGAGCTGCATCACAGTTCCTATGCCAGCCATATCTCCAGTTATGGGGACTTCACTACCTCTAAAGCAGCCTCTTCTGCTTTGATTAAATTCTGTCACACATCTTCTGATACCAAGTTGAAATGTGCTTCTAGAACATTATTATCATTATTATCATGCCTACAAGATTAACAGATTCAGAGTGTGAAGGGTGGGTACGTGGTTCAATAGAAGGAGAAGTCCTGCTTCTGCCACTAATGTGGTAAATGACCGTAGGTTGGACATACCTCCCTGCAGTCCTTTTTCTTGTTCATCCCAATATAATAATCAGACTTAAAAGTCTCCAAGGAACCTATGAGCTCTGACCTTCTAGGCTTCATTTGCATTAAATTAAACCATGTAAAATTGCTGTGTGTTTGTAGGACAAAAGCTGCCAAATATCAGTAATTTCATGTGGTTCAATCTAATTTGTACAATGTGATAAGTGAATTCTTTAAAAGCTATTTGCCCGGAATTCCTGACTGGAACTGCCCACCACTCTGTCTGATTTCAATTTAAGGGATCTCTATGTGGTACCGAGCAGGCCCCACTGAAACATACATGTTTGTATATAGCAAAACTCTGAAAGAATATTTTGATCTCTGAGAAATAGGATTATGTACGATTTTTCCCTTTCTACTTTATAATGTATGTAATACTTGATTTATTTGACCATAAGTTTGTTACTTATGTAAAAAGAGGGTGGGGAACTACTTCCTCTTTGAAAAAGTAAAAATAAATGCCTTTGGGTTTCTTGAATGGAGGCTCACAGGATGCATTGTCTCCCATAAGCACTTGTGTGGACTACCTGCAAATCCCGGTTGAGCCCCATGTGTGTTCAAGCCCTCCTTTATCTCTTCTTGAGGGAGAAGATGGAGACCTTCTTAAGAAGATGTGACCTATGGAAAGAACAGATTCTGAAGTCTACAGCTGATAGGACTTTAGAGACTGCCCAGTCCAAACTCCAAATAAATATGGAGTGCAATAGAGTGTAAGAATGAATGGCCAGAGGAGAGTGCTATAAGATTTTAAGAAATGAGATTGAGTAGCTCTAAGAGTCATTGGCCGGGCTTTGAAAGATAGTACAGATTTAAGTGGGCAAAGGGAATGAAGGGAATAAGACAAAGGAAGCTTGGAGACAAAAGTGTCAGGGAACATCTTCCTGGAGAGACAGAGCAGGAAGCAGGCCTGGTTTGGCTCCTCTAAGACTTCAGCGTCCCCATCAGGGAGGTTCTCCCTCGCATACTTTTTATACTCATAGGGCTTAATAATAAAATGACTCAAGTGCTTTTGCTTGTAAATTTCAGAAACCCAAAGTAAATTAGCATAAACACAAAAGGGGATTTATGAAAAGTCTGGGGTAGCTTCTAAATTCAAAAGAGGAGCTACAGTTAGGGCAAACTAGGGAGCTCAGGGCCTTAGAACTAATTATCTGTCTAAATTCACAAATGTAATGTATTACATTACTGAGGGTTTGACTACATAAAATTCTAGGATTTTAAAGGGGTATATTTAAACTTTCTAATGTGCTATGATGTAGGTATTGCTCTCTCATCCCTACCTTGGATCTGCCCCACCCTGTCTGAAAGCTCCGTCCCAACCATCTCCCTCAGCCCATCAGATCTTTGCACAGGTTCTGCCCTCTGCTGGTTAAATCCCAGCACATCACCTTGGACCCTCCAAACATGAATAATCAGTCCTTCAACAGATTATTTATTGAGTGCATTTTATGTGCTAAGCACTTACCTGGACATACTTAGGATACATAAGTAAATAAAACGAAGAAATCCTTGCTCTAATACTTAAGAGAATGTACATGTCAGGCACTGGGCTAAGCATTTAAGCTCATTTAATTTTTTTTTAACTTCAGAATGACCCTGTGATGCAGGTATTTATTTCTTATGATTACTTCAAAAGAGCCCACATTTTTATCTAGTGCCTTCAGTACACACCCTCAACCCAATTTAGGTTCTGTGGCACTCACAGCCCAGAGCGTGGATCTGAAATTCCCCAAAAAAGAATAAGAACATGATCTGGGAAAATGAGAGCTGAGTATTAACACCAGTGGCCTGATGATGGGTTCCCTACAAACAGAACCTGAGATAGGCATTCACTGATGAGGGAAAACCTGCAAATGAGAGAATGAAGTAGATAGGAAAGGAAAAGAGCCGAAGTGTTTCAGGTCATGTCTAGCCTTGGTCTGATTCACAGGGAACTGTGATAGATGGCTGGGACATAAACCATTTGGCAGAATGTATACTCCTTTGAGGCAAAGGAACCTATGTCAGTCATTATTGTGGGCCATCTTGCTGAGGTGAAGTAACCAGAGGAAGGTTGCAAGAAGGTTCCCTTCAGCTGAGGGCAATTCTGTAGAGAGGGGTGGCAAAAAAAAAAAAAAAAAAAAAAAAAAAGTAGGAAGATGACTCTGCTCTACTCAGTTAGATAATTACTGCCTAGGATAATTACTGCCATCTTCAACATGTAGTGTCCAAGTCACACTGGTCAAAGCATTTCTGGCTAGTGAGGAGAGACAAAGAAGTCCAAGGCCAGAGATAAACTCTTAAGCAAACAAGGCAAAATCTGTATACATTTCTTCTGCTCAGATCCATTCGCAAGGGCACAGGCCACAAATGGCATGGAGCTGGTGAATGAGGTGCCTAGGGTAGTAGTCATGTTCCAGCCAAATGTCTACTCCTATGGAAGAAAGCATGGATTCTGGTAGACAGCTAATGGTCTTTACCACACCCTCATCCCTTTGTCCCCAGGACTAGTAAGAGCAAAACATTTACAACTCTGCCAAGAAGGGAGAAGCACTGCTACTCTGATTAGATCATATTTTTAGAGGGATGGGGGTGGGAGTCTTATAGGTATAAATAACTAATCCTGTCTTGAGAATGTGATTTTTTTCTCATTTTTTTCTGGCACCTTTGAGTCTGGTCTCTCCTCTCATTAAAATAATAATATCAAGATATAGGTATTATCTTACCATAGGAGAAAAAGACAAAGCAAGGCTTTCAGCCAATATTGTACAAGAATCCTCTTTCAAATTCCACTAAGAAGTCAAGAACATAATCTTCCAGGATGAAATCAGAGACCCCATCTGTGGCTGTAGTTAAACTGACGGAGAATGAGTTCCTGGGAATAAGGGAGTCAGAAATTAGAAAAAAAGGAAGAAAAACTAATCTGATGAACAATTGCATCTCTTACTGCAATTCCCTGTGCCCTAGGGAACGGTCTCACTAACGTTACACCCCCTCTAGGAGCCTCTCACAACTAGTGATGCAGGGATACAAAGATCTTGCTCTACCACCTCAACTTGGGACAATTCTGAGGGATCATCTCAGCTTCAGAGCTGAGTCATCAGTTGCAACCACATTGTGAGTTAGCTTCTTCCTCTACTCACTCCTGCTTCCTCATTTCCTTACCCATATATCTTTCAAGAACATTCCCCCCCAAAATCCTTTTGCATGAAATTTTCCCTACTGAAGTTTGTTTCCAAAGGGAATCAATATCTCCCTCAAGAACTGTGCCCTAATACTGACCCTGTTCCAAAGTCAGTGTCAGTAATACTAGAAGAATGAATGACAGAATATGGATGAAGTCTGGCTAGCGAACCAAAAAGGAGAAAAGGCAATGATAGAGACCAGCAGTGTAGAAGCAGCCAGTTATATTCATCGAATAAAAAGAGCCGGCCACTAGAGGGCCCAGCACTACAGCTCTACAGCTCTGCTTCTACTTCACAGCATAGAATTTCACCCTTGACTCCCAGCATAATTGTCTATGATGGGTGAAAAAACTGTTGGCCCATTACTCCTTCTACTTCACATATTCCAGGGATGCCAGTGTCCTAGGCCCTTCCAATACCTTAACACTGAGTCTTCTGTACCATGGCATATACTAAACTTACTCTCACAAATCAAGGCTTCCAAAACCTTTGTTGTTGCTTTTTTTTTCTTCTACCCACTGCCCTCATTATTCCCAAGGGGTTCTGAAGATATGAAATGCAGAATTCAAAACTGTTGTGACAGTTCATCTAGGAATGGAGAGAATTGGCAAAATAATCTGTTCAGTACTGCCACTTGTCTCACCCCTTCTACTTCCCCAATTTGCAGTGAAGATAGGACATATAGGCTTAAGATATAAGATATAGTGACTAAGGGAGAAAGGGTCATGGGAGCCTTCACAAAAGTGCAAAGTTCAACAACATTGTATAATTAAGTGAATTAATTAATTTTCTGTTGTGTACTTAGTAAAAATACAAAGGAAATGTTATTCTATATCCTATTTAGTCCTTTATGGGTTGGAGACTTTCCTTACTGCTAGCAGGAAACACTTGGAGGTCGCTGTTTCCAATGTATAAATTTCTGAAGGGACAGAGTTATGATGCCTGGGCACAGGAAAGCTCTGGGGATTAAAGGGAGCAGAACTGGATTCTATAAAACTGGAAGAGCAGAGGAGTGTTGAGTACCTGTACTTGACCCTCTCTCAGTGCCTTCCCACTATCCCTGGCAGTGATCAATCACTCCAAGATACCTGGGGAGTGGATACCAAACTATGGCTTAGGAACCAT
>JAJEJO010001564.1:0-28526 GCA_020662805.1 Glaucomys volans
AAAAAAATAGGAGCTTGCCGAATCTCAACCATGTCAACTTAGGACCTGACTTCCCTAACAAGACTCCTAAAGCACAATAAGTAAAATCAAGAATCAATAAATGAAATGGATTCAAAAACTTCTCTAAAGGAAACAATCAAGAACATGAAAAGAGAGCCTACAGAACAGGAGAAAATCTTTATCACCTGCACCTCAGGTATAGTACTCATCTCCAAGAAATATAAAGAAAAAAATACTAACACCAAAAAACAAATAACACAATCAATAAATGGGTCAAGGAGCTGAACTTCACAGAAGATATACAATCGATCAACAAATATATGAAAAAATGTTCGACATCTCTAGCAATTAGAGAAATACAAATCAAAACTACTCATTCATCTCACTCCAGTCAGAAAGCTATTTATTAAGAATACAATAGTAGACTGAGACAGACAGCATTTCTCTATGTATATGTAAGATTATATGAACTATGTGAATAAAAAAGAAAGAAAGAAAGAAAGAAAGAAAGAAAGAAAGAAAGAAAGAAAGAAAGAAAGAAAGAGGGAGGGATGGAGGGAGGAAGGAAGGAAGAAAGAAAAGAATACAAGCAATAAGTGTTGGCAAGGATGTGGTGGGAAAGGTATACTCAAATATTGCTGGTAGGAATGAAAATTGGTGCAACCACTATGGAAAACAGTATGGAGATTCCTCAGAAAATTTGGAATGGAACCACCATTTGACCCAGCTATCCCACTCTTTGGTTTATGCCCAGAGGACTTTAAGTCAGCATACTTCAGTGATACAAATACATCAATGTTTATAGCAGCTCAATTCACAATAGCTAAACTATGGAACCAACCTAGGTGCCCTTCAACAGATGAATGGATAAAGAAAATGTGATATACGTACACAATGGACTATTACTCAGCCTTAAAGAACAGGGAAATTATGGCATTAGCCAGTAAATGGATGGAGCTGGAGAATATCATGCTAAGAGAAATAAGTCGAGCCCCCCAAAACAAATGCCAAATGTTTTCTCTGATATGCAGATGCTGATCCATTTGGGGAGTGGGTAGGGATGAATGAAAGAACTTTGAATTGTGCAGGGAGTGAAGGGAGGAGAGGGGTGTGGGGGTAGGAAGGATGGTGGAATGAGACAGACATTATTACCCTGTATACGTGTATGATTACAGGACCGGTGTGACTCTGCACCATCTACAGCCAGAGGAATGAGAAGTTATGCTCCATTTGTGTACAATGTGTCAAAATGCATTCTACTGTCATGTATAACTCATTAGAACAAATAAAAGAAATAGGGGCTTGGGGTGTAGCTCAATGGTAGAGAACCGCTGAATTTGATCCCCAGTTTCATACACACACACACACACACATGAATCAGGTTAAGGCAGAGGTATGCCTGATGGGGAGTAGATTATTAAGAGCTATCGTTCACATGGTACTTTCTACGTTTGGGACATTGTTTCTAAGTGCTTATCATGCACTAATTTCACTAATTTTTATTATTTCCTTTTTTCACAGATAAGGAAACAGTAACCAAGACCATAGTTAATAAATGGCAGAAGTGAGCTTTGAAACCAGAATTCTGGCTCTGCCTAGGTGGTCTGTACAGAGATTGCAGCAGTCAGTAAACACATAGGGAATGGAGGAGAGGTGAAGTCGAGATTTTGAAAGAATTAGTAGGATATGGCAAATGAGAAAAAATGACAAACCTACAATCATATCATTGCCAATAACGTTTTTCACTCCCTATTAGGTTCGTGGCAAGATTAAGGTGACATTATGGTCTACTGTGACATCTGAAAAATGCTTTTAGAGCAAAGTCCCATTACAGGACCAAGTCTCTCTATTTCCAGAGGAGTCATAGATAACAATCTAATGGTAGCACCATAGATAAGACTATTACACACTGAAGAAGAGAACATGAAAACAGAGCTCTGAAGAACTGGCCCGTAAGTAATGAGATCATTACAGGCAGTATTTCAAGGCTTACAACAGCAAGGTTAGTCTCAATTTATTCTGTAGAATTAGAAAAAAAATCTCCAAATTTCAAAATGAAAAAGGACCCTAGATACAATCTTGACTAATCCCTTCATTTAATAAATTAAAGAGTTATATTTAAAAAGATACTTGAGACCATTTGAGCACAGACTAGGCATTAGACAAATTCTGGGAATCATTGGTAATTTTATTAGGTATAATAATATTATCAATATTATGTTTTCATCCTTTTTTGAAGTTCTTTGTGTTGCAGTTACACACTGAAGAGTTCTTTTTTTGGGGAGTGGGGATTGAATGCCAGGGTGCTTAACCACTGAGTGGCATTCTCAGCCCTTTTTTATATTTTAGGCTAAGACAGGGAATTGTTGAGTTGCTTAGGGTCCTGTTAAATTACTGAGGCTAGCTTTGAACTTGCAATTCTTCTGCCTCGGCCTCCTGAGCTGCTGGGATTGTAGGCATGCCCCACCACACCCAGCACTGAAGTTCTTATATATGAAGTGATAGGATGTTTGGAATACGGCAGATGAATGTATGGGGGGAACTGGGTAATGGACGAAACAAGACTGGTAAAATGTTGACAGTTGATGATGCCAGCTGCTGGAAATACTCACTTATTAAACACACTCTTACTTTGGTACACATATGAAAATTTTATGACATTTTTAATCACAGTCTACAAAGGCATGAAGAAACAAGTTTACAAAATGGCACATAAACTAATGGAACATACTCAACCTCTTTTCCTAACAGCAAAAATAGAAATGCCAAGACATCATTTAGGACCTGTGTGACTGGCAAATATTCAGTAACTTGGCAGCACTGTCGAATGGCCTGAAGAGGGGAAGCAGACACTCTCATCTGCAGCTGATGGCAGTGAGAACTGCCACATACCTGTAAATGTGAGCTATTTAGAAACAGGGTCTTTTCAAATTAAGTTAAAATGAGCTTATGCTGGTTTAGGGTGGGCCCTAACCCAATAACTGTTATCTTTATAAGAGGGAAATTTGGATACACACACACACACACACACACACACACACACATGCAAGCAAGAACAGCATCACGTTAAGGTGCAGAGACTAGACTGAAGTAGCTTCAAGCCAAAGAACACCTAGGATTGCCAGAAGACAGGAAGAGTCAAGAAAAGTTCCTCCTAGGGAGACCTTTAGAGTGAGCATAGTGCTGTCAACAGCATGACTTCAGACTTTCAGCACTCAGCAAGAGAATAAATTTCTATTGTTTTAAGCCACCCAGTTTATGGTAATTTGTTATTAAAGCCCTAGGAAAATAATACATATGCTATGGTGGAATTTGGCAATATCTAGCAAAACCACATATGTATTTATTCCCTGATCCAGAAATCCACATTCAGGAATTTACTCAATTACACCTTAAAGAAAAGAAAAAAGTAAGCACATGGTTGTTCCAAGTTGCATTATTGTAGCAAACATGCAATACAACCTAAACACCCATCAATAGAAAATGGTTGATTAAATTTAGGTATATTCATAGAATAGGGCAATCTAAACAATTTGGCAGTTTTCAAAAAAAGTAAAAATCTCTATGAAATACTATGGTGTTATTTCCATGACATATTATTAAGAGACAAGAACAAGTTTCAAGAGAGTATTTATCATAAGCAGACTTTCAAATAAAAAAAATAAAAATATGAATGTATTAAATAATATTAGGATAATCTTTGATTTACAAAAGAAACAAATGTAGCAGCAATCAGAAACTAATAAAAATACAGCTATTCCCCAGATATCTGTGGAGAATTTGGTTCCAGAACCTCCCTCAGATACCAAAATCTGAGGATGCCAAAATCCCTTATATAAAATGGCATAGTATTTGTGTAGACCCTCTGCATGCCTCCCATATACCTTAAATCATCTCAAGACTACTTATAATGCTGCATACAGTGTAAATGTTCTGTAAGCAACTGTTAAACTTCATTGTTCAAAGAAAATGACAAGAAAACATTCCACACATGTTCAATACGTATATAGACACCATTTTTCCAAATGATTCACATCTTCAAAACCTAAAATTAACTCAAAAACTAACTCTGAAATTCAACTTAAATAAACTGTATATCAACTGATATCACATTGACTATTTTTAAAAGAACAAAATTTTAGCCTCATTTTGTCATTGTTGTTGTTCTTGTCATTATCAGCAGTCCTAAACCCATGGTACTGGACACATGATCCAACATACATGGAAGCAACTTTTGATCCATACAGGATGATTCCCAGAATTTCTATCTCACTGCCCGTTATTCTCCCGTTCATGTTAGCGTATTGAGGACTGAGCTGAAATGCAAACATTGCCTAATAAAAGATCAAGTCAAGCAGGTCCAGTGGCACACTACTGTAATTCCAGGTACTCAGAGGTTGAGGCAAGATGGCAAGATCAAGGTCAGCCTGAGCAATTTAAAAAGACCCTGTCTCAATGTAAAAAATAAAAAGGGCTCAGAGGTGGAGCACTTGCCTAGCAAACAAAAACTTTTAAGTTCAATGCCCAGTACTACAAAAAAGAGAAGAGTAAGTCACTTGAGACAATTCAGTGCAGCTAAAATTAGTCTATCATGGGGTCAACAAAGTACAGCCTGTCAGCCAAATCAAGCTGTTTTTATAAATAAAGTTTTACTGGAACACAGCCACACTCATTCCTGTACATATTGCCCATGGCTAATTTCCTGCTAACAATGACAATTAAGTAATTAAGTAATTGCAAAGGAACCAGATAGCCCACAAAGCTTAATTTATTCCTTCTCTGTCTTTTCCAGAAAAAGTCTGCAGTCTTCTGTTCTAGACAATGGGAAGCTCCTCTGGCCAGAGGGGCAGGAATTTGAATAGGAATGAGTGCTACCAACAGGATATCCAAGAACCAGCTGAGCGGAACAGTAGCAGACCCACTGGGATTGTTACAGTTTGGCCACATTTATGAAGGTTTCTTCTTACTATAAAGGATTTTAGAAAGATTTATTTCTGCCTTCCAACCTTATTTACCATAACTTCCTCCTTCTGTGAAATCAGAATAAAAGCTGTCCTGACCACAACGTGGACAGAATCACTTCTTCCCTCTCCAGAAAACCCTACACAATTCCTCACCAGAGTTGTTGTTGTTTTTTATTTTTGTTTGTTTTTTTAACTCTACTGAGATGCTACTACACATTTCTTTTACCTCATACGGCACTGACCCTCATTTCAGTGTATATTCAATGCTGTTCTCTACGCTACAGGATCCTGAGCTCTTAAGGGATGAGGACAAACATCTAGTATGATTTTGGATCCTCCAGAATGGCTTCATGCTCTTCCTGTAATAAGCTTGCTACCCACGACTCTTCAATTGTTAACCATATTTCTTCATGATGACTCAGATAGTGGTCCAGAAATGTAATGCACTTTAAAAACCGAAGTCAAAAGAGTAAAAAAGGAATTTACTTATTTATTTATTTATTTATTTTTATTGTTTGTTCTATTTAGTTAAACATGATGGAATTTAATAAAATAATATGTTAAAGTTGACATGATTTTTTTGCCTTCATTTTATTTTTATGTGGTACTGAGGATTGAACCCAGAGCCTCACATGTGCTAGGTGAGCACACTGCCACTGAGCCACAATCTCAGCCCCTCACATGATTTTAATATACAAAAAAGACATAAAAAAAACTATGTTTCAGGAAAGAAAGTGACCTTTTTTCAATTTGCTTTCATTTCAAAACAGACGTACATGTTCCCTCACTTAGAAATAGAATACAAGAAACTTTGGTGAACTTTTGTAAAGCTGTTGTGAAAATGTGTTTTCCACATCTGTCTTGGCTGGGTTCTCCAGAAACAGATCCTGAAACAAGGACAACGCAAAGTGTTTGGGAAGTGACTGGGGACCTTGTAGGGGAGCTAGAAAGTGAAGCATGGACTGAATGGAAAACAGCTACTAAAGGTGAGGCATTGAGGCAGCAGGCATTGTGAGTGATGAAGTTTTCTGCTGGGTCAACCTCAAAGTCAGTGTGAAAATTTCTCAGCATCATTCCATATTGGAAAAGAAAATTACAATACATCTAGTTTTTCAGGTCTTAACTATGCAATGTTTGAGATTCCAGACTCAGGCAGTAGGCCAGACCAAAAATGGTTCTGAATGCCTGGCTCCACCACCTAAGCAGATTGTATTTATTGCCAGCAAAAAGAACTAACACAGAGAAACAGGAAGGAAGGTACAGAGACAGCCTGATTTGTTAGAGCTCCTGTCCATCTCATTTGCACACGGTTTGAATATTTGAGACTTAGATACTTGTTACAAGAAGTCATGGAGTGTTTACATTTCAAGTCAGGTTGTAGCTCACTAAGTATGAAAGAAACCTTGAAACCAAACTTAAAATACATACAGAGATATCATGAGGCAGAATCTGTTTAACATTATCCAAGAGAAAGGGAGCTGGGGTATTGGTACATTCACTCCAATCACTCAGTGCTTGAGGGCTGCTCTTTCCAGACTCCACCAGTCCCCATTTTGAATAGAAAGCAGAATTCAATGGCCTGAAAGAAAAAAGAAGACTACAGAGAACAGTTGAAAGAGCTTACATGCCCTGAAGTAGTACACAGGAAGAGATCTGGGCTATTTGTACTGTTTGTTAGTCTAACCTTGAATATTTCATGAACACCTATTAATTCATTCAATGAATGACTATTGTAACATCTGATTATGTCTTAGGTACTGGCTGGGTGCTGGGGAAAAATGGTGAGCAAAAGCAGATGTGTTCACCATATTGACACAGCCTATGTTCTAATGGAAAAAAACAGATAATAAACATATAAACTGACAAAATGAGGATAGATAGATGAGGACAGATAATTTAAAGACAAAAAACTGAGTATTATAATAGAGAATGAATGGTATAAGAACAAACTTATATGGGGTGGTCAAAAAAGACAGATTATAATAAAATAAGTTATAACAAACTAAGTGAAGACTAGTTTCCAGTTTCTGATAGTCCTCCAATGTCGTATCTCTTTAGAAATCTTTCAAGGGTTGGGGACGTGGCTCAGTGGTAGAGTGTTTACCTGGAAAGCATGAGGCCCTGGGTTCAATTCCCAGCACCACAAAAAAAAAAAAAGAAAAAAAAACTTTTGAGCAGGACACAGCCACCCTCACTGGTGAAGAATATAGTCACACTTGTAAATATGTTAAAACTCAGAATTAACTCTAAAAGCACCTTAAAATCTGATCCCAAGTGAATTCCATCCAGTTGAAGCTGACATCCTGAGGCATTAAAGTGTTATATGATAGTTTAACACCCATCGGCAACATGTTCATTAAATTGAATCAGCATTTTGACAGTTTACATGACTATGCCAAGCTTGAAATAATAGGTAAATATTATTCCCTGAAAGATGTATACTTTGTGGCCCAAGTAGAGACTCTTAAACCAATGAAACACTACCAAATTATTGAGAACAATTTTTGCCTTTAAAAAAATTACAGCTGATTTACTGAAAGTATATTTCTCTTTTATTGGGAAACAGGAAGTAGGGGACTGTTCCAAAAGTAGAAATTCAGTGATGTTTTCCTTCTGGAGTTTGGAATAAAAACCAACCTTTATTACTAGACTGAGCCAAAGGATGTTGAAAGCAAAGGAATTTCTTCTTTCTCAGAAACAGATATTGTTGTTCTGTGGTTATAACTCAATTTCTTCCTGTATTCTCAGAAGAAGAAGTTCCCATTAATTTTGTATTACGATGCTTAGGAGATTGAAAATCAGTTCCAAAGTATCTGTTCTCACCATGTCTTCAGGGCTAAGGCTCACCTTTCCTGCCATTACCAACCACAGAGCTGGAGCTCCCAGACTGAAGTCTTTTGGTTATCATCAACACAAAACAGAGAAGATCACTGATGAAGCTCAACTCTATCACTTCTGAGTTGAGTAGACAGGGTTTTCACTTCATCTCTCTTAGGCTCAGTTTCTTCATCTGTAAAATGTAAACAATGCAATGTTAAATAAAATGCAAATATTTTTGTGGGTTTTAGTAAATTTGCCTAGTTCCTTGTGTAGAAATAGACAAGTGTAACAATAGGTACACTGAATATTTGTTGAATAAATGTTGAAACTGAAGGACAACCATTTTGCACATTTACATTATTTTCCAAAAAAAATTGCAATCATACTTTTTTTTCTTAATGCTACCAAATAGAGCTAATGATTCAGTTCTGTGTGAGTATGAATTCTTCTCCAATTTACTCAAACACACTATGGTCAGTGTAAAACTCAAGAAAGGGTGAGCGCGGGGCCTCAGCGGGTAGAGGTCCCAAAGGCGGAGGTGGGCGAAAAGAATGCGCTCGCCAGAGTCAGACAATAGTGGTAGCTTGATTTTATTGGAATGTGTGTCCCGGGCGAAATCTCTAGCCCCCCGGGGGTGAAAGTCGGAGTGGGAGAGCCAGGAGAAATCGCACGTGGCTTTGGCTGCTCAGGGTTTTTATACAGAGGAAGGGGGTCAAGGGGTTCTGCCCAGGAAAAGGTGGACCCAAGGTGGACGTCAGGGTCAGCAGGTGTGCCTCATTGGTCACTTCTGGCACAGTGTGTTGCTAGGTGACCATGCTCCCTCCCCCTGCAGCCACCCAATTAGACCTAACAGTCAGAAGATCTTCAGTATTATCTATTGTTTTCTGCATCAACTGCCTGCTTGAATTTTACCTATCCATGTGTGGTATCTGGGCTCTAAGATGATCTCTGATCATGCTTCCCTCCTGATGTTCATGCTCTTAAGTAGTTCCATCCCACATTGATTACACTGACCTGTGTAGCAAATAGGGTTTTATAGAACTGACATTGTAATTTACCAAACTGGTTCATAAAAGATATCATAGTTTCAGCCTTACTCTTTTTCAGGTCATCATTCTATAGGAAGCCAGTTGCTATATTGAGAGGATGCCCAAGTACTATAGAGACATTCATGTGTAAGGAACTGAGGTCTCCCAAACAGTACTAACTTGCCCGCAATGTACTAACTTACCTCGGAAGAAAATTCTCCAGCCCAGTCAAGTCCTCAAATGGTCAACTCCATAGTGTAATTTCTTTCTGAGCTAAAATCAGTTAAACTACTCCAAAAATTCTGTCTTCATATTTTTGGGCTGACAAAATAGATACTATAGACTGAGTGTCTCAACTTAATTCTCACAGATCTGGAGGCTTAAAAGTTCAAGATCAAGGTCCAGAAGACTCAATGTCTGTAGAAGGTCCATTTTTCAAATCACTTTCAGATTTGTTCTCGGTGGTGCAAGGGACTAGGTAGCTCTCTGGGGTTTCTTTTAAAAAGGCATTACTATTGATTTGAATGTCCCCTCCAAAACTTATGTTGAAATTAAATTGCCATTGCAATGATTTTAAGAAGGGAGTTATGTAGGTGATTAGGTAAAGAGGGCTCTACCCTCATGAGTGGATTAATGCCATAATTATAGGAGTGCATTAATTACTATAGCTGGGGACTCCTGATAAAAGTATAAGTTTGTCCTGATCCTCTCTATCTCACAATCTCTTGATCCTACTTCCACCACGTGACAATACAGCATGAAGTTCCTCCCCAGATTACAGTACCATAGTCTTGGACTTCCCAGCCTCTAGACCTATGAAACAAATGAGTTTCTATTGTTTTCAAATTATCCAGTCTCCTGTATTCTGTTATAGCAACATAAAATGGACTAAGATAGGCATTAATCCCATTCGTAAGGATCCTAACTGCATCTCCCAAGGAATCTGCCACCTAAAACAATCATCTTGAGCTTTAGAATTTCAGCATATGAATTTTAAGGGAACACAAAAATTTAGACCATAGCAATTTCCAACAGATATTAGGATAAAATAAAATTTTCAGGTTCAAATCTGTAAGTATTGAGGTAATTTAATACTTAGAAGTAGACAATTAAAAAGCATTTGAGGATTTAGCTCCTTCAACCAATAAAATCAATATTTTCTATCAACAGTGAGCAATGTCTATCTGTGGGGCAAAAAAGCCCACAGTCTGTCACTTGAGATTTGAAGTGACAAAAGAGTGCAAAGGTCACAAAACTTCAAGGCCTTTTCAGAAGGAGCAATCATCATTACTTTATTAGGAGATTTATTTCCAAATATGTATAATTCCATTATTACCAGCCCAAATACTAAGATACATTAGATTTTTAATATGATGCTGCACAAATTCTGCAGTCAACCATCTTTAGAAGTAACACAGATATGAATCCAAAGGCCAGACCAGCCATTCATTAGCTGTCAAATACGAAATAATTATATAATAGTTATTTTGAGTCTCAGATCTTCTGTGAAACGCATTTCATATCATACAGAACTGCTGTGAAAATTGGGGATATAAGTCATGACACAAATTATATGCTCCATAAATGGAGACAAATATCACTATTGCCTCAAAAGCAGCAGAGGAATTCTTGAATTAAGTAATCCTTTTGCTTTTGAAATTAGCAAAGATTAAAACACCAATAATACAACCTGCCAGGGTGGTTTGAGAAATGGGGTTCTTTCACATACTTTAGCTGGGAATAAAATTGGAATAACATTTCTGAAGGACAGCATGTCTTAAAAAAACATAAGAGATCTCCATATCTAAGAATTTGTCCTAAGAAAATGATTTGGGAAGTACCCACGATATACATAAAAGATACTCTTCACAAGATGTCATTCATTATTTTAATTGAGGAAATTAAATGACCACCAATAGGGGGTAGATTCATTTGATCAGAACTGAACCTAAGTCAAAAAAGAGCCCTTGATAGGAAAGCGGCATAAATCTTACGTGACCTGATTTATAGGTTGTACAGAGAGACTTCTGGTTCAAGTTTGTTGGTCTGAACATATGCTTTTCCTCTTTCTTAGTTCACAAACAATTGACATGATAGCCAAAGATTTAAAACAGGTATCAACTCATAACAAAATGAGGGAAATAAATGTATGAGGTTCTTCAACAAATTTTTGGTAGAATGATATTGAAGATAGACTAGAATATGCATAGAAACTATAAGGGATAAAAAAAAATCTGGACTCAGAAATTGAAGTTACAGCAAAGTGTAAAAGTAAAAAGTGAGACTTAAAATGAGAAAATGAGGGTAGTCATTTAGATCTACGTATTCTAATAGTAGCTTCACAAATGACCTAAGATAGACCCCCTGGCATATACCTACAGAGAATACAAATTCTTCTCTTGTTGTGAGAGTAACTCCTAGAGATGAGTTCTTAGCATCTTAGGAAATGTACCCTTCATCCAGATGCTTGAAGTTCCTCCTACTATGTAAAGTCAAGTCCCTGAACACTCAACCCAAACAGAAGTCCTCAGGTTGACAATCTCCCAGCTAGCTTTCCAATTCTCTCTTAAACACAAAAGTAACTAGATATCCAAGAAAAATATGCACCATGAAAGAGAATGACAAAGACAAATAAGTAGAAAAATTGATTTCAGATGCACTTATATTTCAGGGAGGAGAAGAGAACTTTTGAAGTCCATAATTGACATCCACTGAGAGACACGAAGTTATAACTTTTATGAAATGACAACACTATACTATAAAAACGAAACATTCTAGAATATGAAGGAATTCTTCAATATTAAAACTATGGTTGCAAATACTAGGAGAGTTTCTGACTTTAGTTCAGAACTCATAAACAATCAAAGGAAAGATTAAAAATTTGACTACATAAAAATTTGAAAATACTTATATTGCAAAAAGCACTGAAAGAAAAGGCAAAAGAGAAAACTTTCACACTAGAAGAAAATATTTGCAAAACATATATCACAGTCAAGAGCTCTCCCTGGTATCTAAACCATTCAACAATCAACAGAAAAATGGGATAAAAAGATAGTTCATAGAAAAATACATATATACATGACCCTGACACATATGAAAAGTGCTTCAGTTTCACTAGTGGAATGAGAAAGATATCAGTACCCTATGTACAGTAGGATTGCACAAATGGTATAAATCTACATCGTGCACAACCATAGAAACAAAAAGTTGTACCCCATTTGTGTATAGTGAATCAAAATGCAGTCTGTAAAAATAAAAAACAAATAAATAAAAAATATTTTAAAAGATAAAAAAAGAAATGCAAATTAAAACAACACTGCAGTGCTGCTTCTCTCCTCTTGAATGGGCAAAAATCGAAAAGCTTGACAACCCTCTTCATTGGCAAAACTGAAAAGAACAAATACTTCCACATATTGCTGATAAGAATGGAAAACCATACAGTTCTATGGAGGAATATATGTCAAATAACAATAATCTTGTTACATTTATTTATGTTGCATTATTTACCCTTGGACACAGAAATCCCACTTCTAAGATTCTGTGCTGAAAGTGCAGTAACTTAAATACAAAATGATATGCTCAAGCCTATTTACTATAGCATTATTTTCAAAAATGAAACACTAGAATCAATCCAAATGTCCATTGGTCAGAAATCTGCAGAACAACCAAGACATATCTACAAAATGGAGAACAATCTCTAAGAATTGGTATGAAATTATTTCTGGGATCATATTATTTAATGAATAAGCCAGGGGCAGAACAGTGTATGTATCTTATTCCTTTTTTTTAACAAAAGAAGAAAAACTAATGTGTGCATGAGCATGAATATGTATGTGTTTTATTAGTTTTACCAAAGCAAACACAAGAGAAACACAATGACTAATGAAAAGATTAGCTCTTAGGAAATAGATGGAAATGGAATCAAGGGCGTGGGATGGAAGATTTCTATGAGTAATCCTTTCTATGAGTTTTATGTGTGAACCATGTTTACAAGTTAAGCTTTAGTGAGAAGATAAAAGCATATCATTATGCAAACAGAAAGAATTTAATATAAATAACTATTAACTAGGTGCAAAGTGGTTAACTAGTACTATGGTTTGGATGTTGTTTTTTCCCCAAAGCTTCCTACACTGGAAGCCTGGTCCCCAGAGAGGTGGTACTAAAATATGGTGGGAATTTTAAGTGGTGGTGCCTACTAAGGGGTCTTTAGGCCTTTGGAAGGTATTATGGTATTTCTTATGGTATCCTACTTAGTTCTCAAGAGAGGGTTGTTATTAAAGCCAACTGCCATGAAGTGACAAAACCAAGGGAGATGGCCCTCTACAGAATCTGCACCATGTCACTTGAACTTTCAGTCTCTATAACTGTGAACTAAATACATCTCTTTTCTTTATAAAGTTAGCCCCGCTCAGGTATTTAATTGTAGTAACAAAAGGGACTAATGCAACTAGGAAATTGAAAAGGTAAAAAGGGGAACTAAGGTATCAGAATGGCAGTAATTACAGAAATCAATAACTTAGGGTAGGGAAAATAATGAGAAGGTTTAGAATTTCTAAACTTTATAAATTATTAAAATTTAGATAAGCTCTACTAAGCCCAAACCAGAACTTTGAGGGGAAGTTACTGCTCAGGAGGTGCTAGGGTCTCAGAGCTCCAACTGGGGCCTGTGGGGAGGAAAGTATGATGAGGCTGCTTTTACAAGCATTTGAAAATCTGCAAACTGGACTCAACTGCTGTATTGGAAGAAACTTCTGCTGTGGGGGTGAAAAAGCAGAGGTAGGGTGATATGCACAGGAATAGGAAACAGACAAAAAGCCCCAAAGGGAAAACACAGGATGGAATGAGTTCCTTCATCCTCCAACCTGATGTCTCCCTCTAGGACCCCATTTGAAACAATAGCAAGAACCAGCTGGAAAAACAGAAACGTAGTCAGCAGAGTCACAGCCCCAGCATCACAAAACAGGCCGGGTGCAGAAGGCTGAGAGATAATAGCTTAGTAATGTGGATGTTTTATATACACAAAAAATCAAATTCAATCAAAAAGAAAAAAAGCAATCCTGAGAATTGAAAACAAACAGAAACAAATGAAAACTGTATAGAATCAATAACAGGAATTATTTCAAGTCAGTAAATTGACTGCTTATTCTTATTGTGATTTTGTTTTGTTTTGTTTTGTTTTGCTTGTTTTTGGTGGTGCTGGGAATCTAACCTAGAATTTCACTCATACTAGGTAAGCACTCTACCACTGAGCTCACCTGCCAACCTTACTATGACAGATTCTAGGAACAAAAAAGCTGCAGAGATACGTGAAAGCTCACTCAGTATGTGTTGTCTGTATTTTAGAAATTATCTTATGCACAGTATAAAGCAAAGAATACATTAATGACACAAAAAACAATGATTGTTCTGTGTTATAAAAAATAAATAACAATATAAAGTAAGTTTTTTAGAATCTTATAATGTTAAATTTGAACTAGAAATATAAAAATTATTTTTAAAGATATTTCCTGACTTCACTTATTGGAACAATCCAGAAGCAATAACTAATAGCAATGATCCTATCTAGCATCCAGATCTTGATTTCTAAATATTATTCCCCATCTGAAGAAACCAGGCCTCCTGTAGAAATGACTGATTCTACATCCAGGGCAGAGAAGCACAAGGCAACCTGGGACCTCTTATGTCAAAAAAGTAAGAATGTGCCAAAGACCAATTGATTCATGGCAGGAGAACACAGGGAGCTTATTGAGTCAACTTCCCATATTTAACTTCAGGACAACTTGGCCACCAAAAAGAACAATAATCATAATTAATGATAATATTTTAAATATTAAAAATTGAGTTTGCAGCGAAACTCAAAATGTGTGAAAAAGGAAGTAGAAAGTCCTTCTATGTAAAGTAATGCCTACTAAATGTAAAAGGCAATAAGAATCAGAAAGTCACCATTTTGTAACTTTTAAGTTAATAACTGACTTAGGTAAAGATCATCAATTGATGTAAAATATCTGGTGAAAGATTTTTGGAAAACCTAATCATCTCAGAGTTTACTTAGTTATTCCAAAGGAGAAAACCAACCTTCTTATCACATTAGTGGGGTGAGCTGGAAGTCATCATTTCAAGGAAATGATCAGCCTTAGTATCAGTATTAGGAGGAGGAGCATATCTATTATGCCTTCTTCTGTAACACAATGGAATGTGCACAACTTAACCCTCAAAGGTTAAGGGGAAAAAAAAATCTGACCTGGGCTGGTTCACGGTTCCTTAGGTAGTTTGGTGGACCCTGCTCCTGGGAGGGAACCATATTGTTGTGAACCTTAGTGTGGGTACCCCATCGACATAGCACACTATTGCCCAGAACTCCTGGGCTCAAGCGATCCTCCCATCCTCCTGAGTAGCAAGGAGGACAGGAAAGACAGTAGAATTAGTCAGACCTACCTTTCCTTAGCCTTTTATATGAATACACGACCAGGGTAACTCCATATCATGCACAACCACAAGATCAGGATCCTAATTAGAATGTTATACTCCATGTATGTACAATATGTCAAAATACACTCTACTGTCATGTATATCTACAATAATGATAATAATGAAAATGAGCCTTTTGCCTTAAAAAATAAATAAAGTTCATTTTGTTAATACTTAAAATAAATGGATGGATAGATGGATGGATGGATAGATAGATAGATAGATAGATAGATAGATAGATAGATAGATAAAAATCATTTGGACTCAAATCAGCAGAAATACAGAAGACAGAAGTCAGTTAAATGACACCATGAAGACACTAGCAGATAAATCTAGAATGTGGGACATTCTAAACACACATAAAAAGACATATATGAACCAAATGCAGTGCATAAATCTAGATTAGATTTATGTTTTTTAAAAAATTACAAAAGACACTCTGGACAATATAGACAATACAATATGTTGTTATTGAATAATTGTTTATTTTCTTAATTGTGACAATGGTATTATGATATTGGAGGGAGTTCTTATTCTTAAGAAGATGCGTTCTAAAATATGTAGGGGTGGAGGTCATTATATCTGCACCTTAGTTTCAAATGGTCTGAGGTGAACCTACATTTGTATATATAAAGGGAGGGGTAAATGTGACAAAAATTTAACATTTGTTAAAATTATGTGGTGGTTATTTAGATATTTGTTATATTGTTCTTTTAACTGTTTAGAATGTTTTAAATTTTTGAAATGAAAAGTCAATGTATGCAAAGGTATTGTTACAGAAAAAAAAAGTTGCAAACAAAATTCAAGAAATTAGAGGGCGAAAAAGGCAGAGAAAATATAAGATCCAAGAGGATGAGACAAAGAATTTCAACCTCTAAATAAGAGATACAGCAGAGAGAAATGAAAAAATATCAAGAAATCATCAACAAAATATTGAGAAATTTTCATAAATTTGAAAAATATGATTGAGTGATTACAATCAAAGTAGAAGGAAGGAATAAATGTCTAAATTTTTGCTGATGGAAAAATGGTTCAGACCTCCAGTGACAAACATAAGAACCTAAGAGTATCTATAAAAAGAACAATAAGCGTATCAGCATCTGCCTTATCATGGGCAGCAGCAAAAGCTGAAGACCACAGAATAAGATTTTCTAAGCCAAAGGGAAAACACTTTTAAATTCAAAATTCTACAGTCAGCCAAACAGATCAGTTCAAGTGAGAATGCAAAATAAAATAATTTCCAACTCAAATATTTACTGTCCATACACCCTTTCTTAGAAATTACTTGAAGATATCTTGGTAAAATAAGAACAAAATAGGATGGTGTACATTATACAACAAGATAGTGAAAACTGCAATCTCAGTTTGACTAATACATTACCAAACCTACAATTGGGAAGTCACTAAGAGTAATTATTAATTTTCTTAGTTTTAATAATGATATTGTGATATTGGTGGAAATGTCCTTATTCTTAGAAGATGCATTCTAAAGTATTTAGGGGCAATGGTTATTATATCTGTAGCTTAGTTTCAAGTGACGAGTAGAAAATAAACATATATATATATATATACATATATATATGTATATATATATATAAAGGGAGGGATAAATGTGGCAAAAAGTTAAATTTGCTGAAATTAGATAAACTTCTTTAAAAAGAAGAACATTTTTTTTCTATTTCCATTCCAGCATATAAGAAGCTTGAAAATCTCCACCCTATCCTAACAAAAAGTCTGAACAAACTGACAGATCAACTCTTGTTGAGGATGCGTGAAAGTCAGTTAACAATGTCAAACACTGCCCCCAAAATTGAAGAGATGGGCACAAACAGAGAATCACAACTTAGCCGAGGGGAAACCTCCCTGAGAATGAGGGCCAGAGCAGAAACAACTGAACTGTAATTGATAGGTTGATGAAGGGCTCAATGTGGATGAGGTTGAGTGGGGGACTATTTGGGGGACCCATTCTTTGGGAGAGCTCCACTCTTCTGTGAGTTTTACCTCTTGGAACTCCATCATGTCAGTGAGTATGGGGTGGGAGGAACCTTGCCTCTACTTCTGGCATAAAGCCTGCCTTCCAAGGAAGCTATATAACCAGATCTGAACTTGGTAGATTTTCATGATAGTTAACTATTGGGGAAGGGAAATACCCACCTCAAGCCCACTCAAGACATCCTGAATGAGGGGAAATCTAATACAGACTTGTTAGGTTCACACTCCAGAGGCACGGGCTCACTAAGAGACTAAAACCAACTAGGAGGACCATAGGACACTTCCTCTCCCCCAATACCTTAGGACCACATTACAAAAGACCAACTTGCTATAATTCCTTTTACTAAGTAAATCTTGCCTGGATAACAGGAAAAATTTATGAGGCATACAAAAAAAATTTTTAAAAACAATTTGAAGAGAGAAAGTAAGCATAAGAACCAAACTCAGATGTGACAGAGATGTTGGAATTATTGGACTGGGAATTTTTTAAAAACCATGATGAATGCACTAAGGGAGCTACTGGATAAAGCAGATAACATGCAAGGAAAGATGATAAAGTAAGCAGAGAGATGAAAATTCTAAGGAAAAAAACAAGAAGAAAAAAGAGAAAGAAGCTAGAAGAAGTATTAGAGATGGAAAACACAGTAACAGAAACTTTAAAATGCCCTTGATGGACTTATTATTAGACTGGACATGGCTGAAGAATAGATGTGAGAGGATATGTCAACTGAAACCTCCGAAGGAATTGAAAACTTATGCCCCCCCCACACACACACCCCAAAATAACCTAACACACAGATAGGGATAGAAACTTCATTCATAATTGTCAAAACTTGGAAGTAATCAAATTGTCCTTTAGTAGTAATATGAATGCAAATGAAAACATAAACAGTGGTACTACTAGACAATGGAATATTATTCCACATTAAAAAGAAATGAGATATTGAGCCATGAAAAGACTTACATGCATATTACTAAGTGAAATAAGTCAATCTGAAAAAATTATATATGGCATAATTCCATCTATACAACATTTTAAAAAGACAAAATCATGGAGTGAAAAATCAGTACATGATTAATGGTTGGGATCCAAGATGGCAGACTAGAGGGAGGTTGTATTCCTTGTCGCTCCGTAACACAAGATTCAAACAGAGGAAAATCTGTTTCTCCGTGAAGCAGTCTTTATTCCTCATTGATCCCCTGCTGTTTACCACATCTGTTTACCTCGATCACCCACAGTCTACCAGCATCACGACTACATTTGAGTGCAGATTGCTCACTGACCGCCGCCTATCATCCATCACTTGCTTGTTTACCTACCTCTGGTCTGCCCATTGCCTGCCTTTCACCTACCCATCACCCACCAACCGAAGTTCATCTGTTGATCCTCCACCAGTAGCCTGCAGAGCTTGCAGACTGTCAGTGGATCGCCAGCTGCCTGCTGTTGCCTGGAAGTTCACCATCACAGTACCCGCAGGTTTGGTTACATGTGGCTGCTGCCATTTTGGGGGAAAAAAGTCAGGAACTGCAGGACTGCCAGCCCAACTGACAGCACCCCACCTCCAGGACCCCTGGCTTGACTGACAGCACACCACCTCCAGGGGCCCAGCCTTACCAACTGCACCACACAGTCTCAGTGCCCATGCCCTGCACTGCATCTCCCCATTTGCCAACACGTTTGGAAGCCAGTGTAGCCATCCTGGATTATCCGCAAAGGGGAAACTGTCATTAGGTGGGGCAAATCCCATCCTGAGATGCCTGCTGGAATCTGAAAGCTCATTGTCAGGTACCTCTCATGCCTCAGGCTACTGAAGACTGGGAGGTTTGAATAGTATATGACTGTTATAGTGTAGATTTTTTTTCTCCTTTGTGATAGCTTTTAAACTTGTATTTCTTCACTTTCCTTGCTCTCCACTTTCCTTTTGCTTACCTCTTTCCTCAAGGGCTTTTTCTAAATTTTCTCATGTTAACAACCTACTTTTTTTGACTACACTTTCAGTTTTCCTATGATCTAGAACTTCTCCATACTCTTTTCTTACACAGTTAACACTTACAGCCTACACCCCTCCCCATCCTCTTTGTCCTCCACTAGAAACTATAGTCCTCATTGCAAATCTGTTTGTTATACTGTAGATAATAATTGAACTCATCCTCTCTGCTTATTATGACAATATTGTAACAAAAAGACTACTGCAACCATAGTCTTCATAGGGGCTATTTGGTTTACAGCTCCATATTGTCTGTACTGGGTGTTGCTAATATTGATCCCCCCCTTAAAGAAGAGGTTTCAGAAAACTATAGGGTTACTATAAGCCTATAGGGCAGAAACTATAATACCCTAGATCTGCATTGCTAGAGGGGAAGATATATGAACAACATGAAAAAACAAGGGAGGAAAGTGTTCCAAACAAACCAAGATTCTACACTAATAGAATCCAATGACAGCATGGTAGAAGAAATGCCAGAAAAGGAGTTCAGAATATACATGATTAAAATATTTAGAGAAGCAAATGATGAGTTAAGAGAGCAAACGCAGGCAATGATTGACCATTCCAATCAGCAGCTGAAAGAGCAACTACAGGAAACAAAAGATCACCTCAACAAAGAGATAGATATTCTGAAAAAGAACCAAACAGAAATCCTTGAAATGAAGGAAACAATAAACCAAATTAAACACTCAGTGGAAAGCATCACCAACAGACTAGATCACTTAGAAGACAGAACCTCAGACAATGAAGACAAAATATTGAACCTTGAAAATAAAGTTTCCCAAACAGAGAAGATGGTAAGAAATCATGAACGGAACCTCCAAGAACTATGGGATATCATGAAAAGACCAAATATAAGAATTATCGGGATTGAGGAAGGCACAGAGATACAAACCAAAGGAATGAACAACCTATTCAATGAAATAATATCAGAAAATTTCCCAAACCTGAAGAATGAAATGGAAGCTCAACTACAGGAGGCTTACAGAACACCAAATGCACAAAATTATAGCAGATCCACACCAAGACATATTATAGTGAAAATGCCTAATGTACAAAATAAAGATAGGATTTTAAAGGCTGTGAGAGAAAAGAAACAGGTTACATATAGGGGGAAACTAATACGGATATCAGCAGATTTCTCAACCCAGACCCTAAAAGCTAGAAGGGCCTGGAACAATATATTTCAAGCTCTGAAAGAACATGGCTGCCAGCCAAGAATCCTATATCCAGCAAAGTTAACCTTCAGATTTGAAGATGAGATAAAATCCTTCCATGACAAACAAAGTTAAAGGAATTTACACATAGAAAGCCTGCGCTACAGAACATTCTCAGCAAGATATTCCATGAGGAAGAAACGAACAACAACAATGTAAATCATCAAAGGGAGGAACTATCCTAAAAGAAAAGCCAATTAAAGGAGAAACCAAGTCACATTAAAAAACAAATCTAAGCCAAAATGACTGGGAATACAAATCATATCTCAATAATAACCCTGAATGTCAATGGCCTAAACTTGTCAATCAAAAGGCATAGACTGGCAGACTGGATTAAAAAGAAAGACCCAACAATATGTTGCCTTCAAGAGACTCGTCTCATAGAAAAGGACATCCACAGATTAAAGGTGAAAGGTTGGGAAAAAGCATACCATGCACATGGACTGAGTAAAAAAGCTGGGGTTTCCATCCTTATATCAGATAAAGTGGACTTTGAGCCAAAGTTAGTCAGAAGGGATAAAGAAGGACATTTCATACTGCTTAAGGGAACTATAAATCAAGAAGACATAACAATCATAAATATTTATGCCCCAAACAATGACCCATCCATGTACATCAAACAAATCCTTCTCAATTACAGGAATCAAATAGACCACAACACAATAATTCTGGGTGACTTTAACACACCACTGTCACCACTGGACAGATCTACCAAACAAAACTAAACGAAGAAACCATAGAACTCAATAACACAATGAGTAACTTAGACTTAACAGACATATATAGAATATTCCATCCATCAATGAGTGAATACACTTTCTTCTCAGTAGCACATGACTCATTCTCTAAAATAGACCATATGTTATGCCACAAAGCAGCCCTTAGTAAATGCAAAAAAGTAGAGATACTACCTTGTATTCTATCGGATCATAATGGAATGAAATTAGAAATCAATAACAAAAGAAAAAACAGAAACTACTCCAACTCCTGGAGATTAAATAATATGCTATTGAATGAAGCATGGATAACAGAAAACATCAGGGAAGAGATAAAAAAAAATTCTTAGAGGTAAATGAGAATGATGGCACAACATATCAAAATCTCTGGGATGCTATGAAAGCAGTACTAAGAGGAAAATTCATTGCATTGAGTACATTCAAGAAAAGAATAAAAAGTCAACAACTCAATAACCTAACCTCACATCTCAAAGCCCTAGAAAAAGAACAGAATGAAGATTAATGGTTGTCACTATGGAATTTAGTACAGAAATTCTTCAACAGACTAGGCATGGATCACCATATGACCCAGTTATACCACTCCTCAGTATTTTTCCTAAAGAATTAAAGTCACTATACTATAGTGATACATGCATATCCGTGTTTATCGCAGCACAATTCACAATAGCCTAACTACAGAACCAGCCTAGATGTTCATCAACAGATAAATGGACAAAAAAAAAAAAAGGTATCTACACACAATGAAGTTTTATTCACACATAGAAAATGAAATTATGTCAGGAAAATGGGTGGAAATTGAGACCATTATTTTAAGTGAAATAAGCCACACTCAGAAGGTTAAGGGTCATATGATTTCTGATATGTGGAAGCTAGAGAAAAGGAAAAGAAGGTGGGCGTGGGAATTTCATGAAAATCAAAGGGAGATCAATAGAATAGAGGAAATGGACTCGCAGGTGAGAAGAGGGGAAGGAGAGAAAGAAGGGGGAAAGGGTAAGACAGTGATATTAGCCAAATTATATTGTCATAGCATGCATGTATAATAATAATAAATAGTATTAATGTATAATAATAATATTATTTATTAACAAGTATGAGTATATAACTATAATGCACTAATAAAAATTTGTGAGAAAAAAACTAATACAAATATCATCAACATAATATTTGAGCTGGAGAAGACTTCAGCTCATTTTTAGACATACAATAAAAATAAAATTATGTGTACTATTCAACAATAAAAATAAATAAACATATTAATGATCATCATGGGTTAGGTACAAGGGAGGGAAGTATAGGAGGGTATTATTAGGAAGGTGAAACTACTCTGTATGATACTATAATGATGGGTACATATTAGTATATTTGTCAAAATCTATACAATGTACTACATCAACAGCAAAGATTGACATTAACTATAAACTTTGGGTGGTACTGATGTGTCAATGTGAGTTCTGTAGTTGCAAATGTACCACAAATGTACCACTCTGATGGGGGACATGAGGGCCAGGAGTTTTGTGGGAAATCACTCAACTTTTCTTTGAAGGTAATACTTCTCTTAAAAATAAAGTCTTATTTTAAAAAGATTAGCGTGACTTTAAGCATTAAGGAGAGGAGGGGATAAGGTAAGTACAGCATGATTTTTTCACCCAAGCAAAGGAACAATCCAAAAATTAAATTAGAAAGCAATTTCTCTCACAAAACATCAAAAAGAATATATAGAAATGATTTTTATGACTTCATTTATTCATTTTTATGTGGTGCTGAGGATCGCACCCAGTAATTTGCATGTGCTAGGCAAGTGCTCTACCACTGAGCCACAACCCAGTCCCATATAGAAATGATTTTTAAAGTGTAGTAGTTATACATTGAAAATTACTAAGAGAAATAAAATTAGATCCATATATTCATGAAAATATATTTTATTCATGAATTATGAGATTCAATATTGATAATACAGTTTCTCTTCCTTTTCCTTCTTCCTTATTTATTTATTTATTATTTTTGGTACTGGGCATTGAAACCAGTGGCAGTCTACCACTGCACTATATCTCAAGCCTTTCTTACTTGTTTTATTTTGAGACAGGGTCTCACCAAGTTGCCCAACTTGGGTTTGTACTTGCGATTCTCCTGCCTCAGCCTCCTGAGTAGTTGGTATTACGAGTGTGCACCACCTCAACAGCCTTGATAAACAGTTTCACAGAAATCCCTATCAAAATCCGAGCACATTTCTTTATAGAAATTGGCAAGCTTACCCCAAATTTATATAGAAATGCAATAAAAAGCAAGACAGTGTGATATTAGCTATAAGGATTGACATATAGCTCAATGTATCAGAATGTATCAGAAGCTTCTGAAATAAATCCTTATTTTGTAGCCAATTGATTTTCTACAAAGCTATTGTCTTAGCCCATTTGTGCTATTATAACAAAAATGCTACAGACTGACTTGTAAACAACAGGAATCCATTTTTTGCCATTCTGGGGGGTTGGTAAGTCCAAGATCAAGGTATTTAGGAGTGAAATCGTGTCTGGTGAGGGCTGCTCTCGGTTAAGATGGTGCCTTGTCACTGCCTCCTCCAGAAAGGACAAATGTTATTTCTTCACATGAAAGGATCAAAGGGGGCCAAAAGCTGTATGACACTTTTATAATAAAGGCCTTACTCAAATTCAAGGAGGAGGAGCCCTCACGATCCAATCACCTCCTAAAGGGCTCGTCTCTTACTACTGGTGCATTGAAGATTAAATTTCAACATGAATTTTAGAAAGGACACAAATATTTAAACCATAACACCTATCAATACAATGCAATGGTGAAAAGAATCTACTTTCAAGTATTTGTGTTGATATGATTGCTATCTGGGCAGTAAAGAGTGAACTAAGGAGTCCTGGGTTGCCCAAACCCTACACACTCCAAAGTACTTCAGAACTGGCTTCTGATCAACTCCATACATATTATCTCTGAACCCTGGGAATACGGTGCCTGATTAGAGTATCTTTAGATACTTAAAACCTTGGGCCTTGGGCCACATCAGCTAGTGAAGACTAAAAATGAGACTTCTAGTGGACACCTGAGGGGTTTTGTTTCCAATTTTTTATTGTGGTAAAATATACAAAATGAAAATTTTATCATACTAATCATTAAGTGTTCAGTTCAGTGGCATTACATACATTGATAATGTTGTACAATCATCACCACAATCCATCTCCAGGATACTTTTCTTTTTTTTTTTATTTATTTTTTTTTTATTTTTTTTTGTTTTTAATTTACTTATTGATTCATTGAACACAAATGGAGTACAGCTATTGTTTCACTGGCTGTACACAAAGTAGAGTCACACCATCTGTGCGTTCATGCATGTACACAGGGCAATGGTATCTGTCACACATTCTGTTATTATTTTTACTCCCACCCCGACCCCACCCCTCCCTTCCCTCTATGCTATCTATCCTTCCTCCATTCTTGCCACCCTTCCCCCCCACATTATGCATCATCATTCATTTATCAGAGAGACCATTCGGCCTTTGGATTTTTGGGATTGGCTGATCTCACTTAGCATAACAGTCTCCAACATCATCCATTTACCTACAAATGCCATAATTTTATTCTTCTTTATGGCTGAGTAATATTCCATTGTGTATATATACCACAGTTTCTTTATCCATTCATCTATTGAAGGGCATCTAGGTTGGTTCCACAATCTAGCTATTGTGAATTGAGCAGCTATGAACATTGATGTGGCTGCATCACTGTAGTAATCTGATTTTAAGTCCTTTGGGTATAGGCCAAGGAGTGGGATAGCAGGGTCAAATGGTGGATCCATTCCAAGTTTTCTAAGGAATCTCCACACTGCTTTCCAGAGTGGCTGCACCAACTTGCATTCCTACCAGCAATGTATGAGTGTACCCTTTTCCCCACATCCTCACCAACACCTGTTGTTGCCTGTTTTCTTAATAAAAGACATTCTAATTGGGGTAAGATGAAATCTTAAGGTGGTTTTGATTTGCATTTCTCTTATAACGAGTGATGTTGAACATTTTTTCATAAATCTGTTGATTGCTTGTAGATCTTCCTCTGTAAAGTGTCTGTTCATTTCCTTGGCCCATTTATTGATTGGGTTATTGGTGTTCGTGGTGTAAAGATTTTTGAGTACTTGGTAGATTCTGGAGATTAGTGCTCTGTCTGAAGTGTGTGTGGCAAAGATTTTCTCCCACTCTGAAGGCTCTCTCTTCACATTGCTGATTGTTTCCTTTGCTGAGAAGAAGCTTTTTAGTTTGACTCTATCCCAATCATTGATTCCTGCTTTTATTTCTTGCGCTTTGGGAGTCATGTTAAGGAAATCTGGTCCTAGGCCAACATGATGAAGATTTGGACCTATTTTCTCTTCTATTAGGTGCAGAGTCTCTGGTCTGATTTCTAGGTTCTTGATCCACTTTGAGTTGAGTTTTGTACAGGGTGAGAGATATGGGTTTAGTTTCATTTTGCTGCATATGGATTTTCCAGGATACTTTTCTTATAAAATGCAAATGCTGTACCTACTAAACATCTCATTCTCAAAAATACAGTCCTTAAGAATATGTTCGTGTAGACCACAATAAGATATCACTGCACCACCAGCATGGCTTACATCCAGAAAATGATAATAGCCAGTGTTGGTGAGCGTGTGGAGAAACTGCAGCTTTCATACATTGCCAGATGAGTGTCAAATGGTACTACCACCTCAGGAAACAGTCTGGCAGTTCCTTTAAAAAGTTAAATATATACTTAGCACATGACCCAATGATTCCACTCCCAAGTATCTACCCAAGAGAAATGAAGACAGTTGTCCACACAAGGAGTTACACTCATTTTAAAGCAGTATTTATTTATTTATCATAATAGCCAAAAACTAGAAAGCATTCAAAGGCCCACGTGCAATGTAAATGTGTAAGAATAAACTAGTACCTCTATACATGACTCATTAGTTTTGTTAAAGTCGATCTACTGATACATGCTACGACATGGATAGACTTCAAAGATATACTAAATGAAAGAAACTAGACACCAAAGACTACATATAATACGATTCCATTTATATAAAAAAGGCAAATCTATAAAGAAAAATCAGATTAACGCTGCCTGGAGCTGGAGGTGGGTGTAGGAATTGGCTGCAAAGAAACACAAAGAAATTTTACAGGGTGATTGAAATTTTCTAAATCAGGATATGGTGATGGTTGCACAACCAAAAATTCACCAAAATGCCATTGAATTTTACACTTACAATGGATGAGTTTTTATAGCTTTTAAATTATATCTCATTACTTCTATTTCAAAACAACAGGAAAAAAAATCCATCCAAAAGGTATCATGGATTATATGTGAAACAACCAAATTGAGGAATGATTTTAAGTCATCAGTGAAGTTTAAGGAGTCTTCTCTCCACCTTGAGTAGAATTTACATTGAAATAGAGAAAAGAAATTACGATCAGAACACAAACTGTTCAGCAATTACCAAAGTTTACACATCATACAAAAGAAAACATTGTTGTGTATTAGCTTGCTATTTTCAGAATCTGCCTGTAGAGGCCACATGGAAGATTTTAATTATGGTTACAAAAGATATATTAAAGTTATATCCCTTGATGATGTTAAGCTGTGGCACAACTAAACAGATGTTTCAGTCCCTTAGGACTGCTGAAACAAAATACCATAAACTGGGTAGCTTATAAACAACAAACAATTATACTAGAGGTTGGGAAGTCAAGATCCTAGCAGCTGTTGAGGCCCACTCCCTGTTCATAGGGGATCCTTCTCACTGTGTCCTCACACAGCAGAGGGAGAGATCTCTGGTCCCTTCAGTCCCTTGTGCAAGTACTAATCCTATTCATAAGGACTCTGCTTTTATGACCTAATCACCTCAAAAAGGCCCCATCTCCTAATAGCATGGTGCTGAGGATCAGGCTTTAGCATATGATGTGTGGGAGGGTACAAACTTCCAGTTCCCAGCTCTGCAGATGGAGAGAGGCTGTGAAGACAGGGAAGGGTGTTAATGGTTTATCTTTAAAAGATGAACTCCTATAATCCCAGCAACTTGGGAGGCTGAAGTAGGAGGATTGCAAGTTCAAAGCCAGTCTCAGCAACTTAGTGAGGCTACAAACAATTCAGCAAGAACTTGTCTCTAAATAACAAAAAGGGTTGGGGATGTGGCTCAGTGGTTAAGCACTTCTGGGTTCAATCCCTGGTAAAAAAAAAAAAAAGGAAAGGTGGGAGTTAGAAAGCCAGAAATAAATTAAAAAATAGTTATGTAGGAGAGATCCAGGATGGCGAACTAAACAGAGGCTGCATTCCTTGTAGATCCGTGACTCGGGAAATCAAGCAGAGGAAATACTGTTTCTCAGCAAGATAGTCATTGCTGCCCACTGATCCCCTGCTATTTACCCCCCATTCTTCTGCTGCAATCGCCTGCTGTATACCAGCATATTGCCCACCTTTTGATCCCAGATTGGTCACTGACCACTGCCAATTATCCACCATTTGCTCATTTGCCTCCCTTTTGCCTGGACGTAGCTAGGCTTTCGCTTAACCATTGCCCGCTGCCCAACATCTGCCAGCCCCTGCCATTAGCCTGAACACTGTCCACAGACCACCAGCAGATTACATACTGCCTCTTGCCCTGCAGGTTTGCAGCTGCCATGGCAACTATCTATGGGCATGGCCATCTCAGTCTGGGGACACTGGGCAGGGTCTGGATATATATTGTCTGGATACCTGCAGATCTGGTTGCGCTTGAGGTCTTTCTGCTGGGTGTGCTAGTGGCCACCATCTGACTGCCTCTTTGTTGGGTCACTCCTTTGTGTGAGTGCATCCCTGATGTTCTCTCTGAAAGTGGAAAGAGCATTGAGATATTGGGACTGCAGCAAGGCAGAGCCTGGGGAAGCTGAAACCCAAGTCCATCAGATTGCAGCTGGGTTTGCACGGACCATTCTGGGTCTGGCAAGCCTGTGGAAAGCTGGAGACTAGGGGCAGTTCCCAGAGAAGGGGGGAGCACAGGTTGGAGAAACTGTAGAAAACTGGGCTTTCACCAGTTCTGTGAGTCCTGAAGGGCACAGAGATGGAAGGAGCCGGCGACAACGGGTGGGAAGTCCAGAAGAGGATGTGAGGGCATCTTGCTATCAACTCACCCACCTAACCAGTCCAGCACCCCACTGGACAGGTGCTAACATCAAACTTCAGACAACCCCACCTATTGGTGGAGAAGGGAAGCTGAGAAAATTTTTGAAAGCCAACGAAAGCAATCATTCAATTTTCCATTGAGACTTTCCTCCTTTTTTTTTTT
>JAJEJO010001564.1:28626-68129 GCA_020662805.1 Glaucomys volans
TTTTTTTTTTTTTTTTTTTTTTGCCCTTTCTCTCAAACCTCTACCATATTTGAATCCAAATATTTTTCAAGCATCAATTTATTGAGGAATGGGATATCTGAATAGTATATGACAGTTCTGTTGTGTATTATTGTATTTTTACTTTTTTAAATGTGTATATGTTTTTTCTCTCACCAGTCCATCTCCCTGGATTCTCTTTCTCACATCCCTCATACTAATAGCCAACATCTATTAATTCCTCCCTCACTTTTACTATAAATTTTTACCTCTATCTTCTTTCCCTCTCCCTGATAAATATCATATCTTATACCTACTTCTGTTCCCTCTTTGTCCATCATTTGAAATGGTAAACCCTTTTAGCAAAATTACTGTTTATATTGTGAACAATAATTGAACACATCATTTGTGTTTATTGTGACAAAACTGCAAATGCCTTAATAGGAACCATTCAGTTTAAGGTAGTATATTGTTTGCATTGGGTGCTGTGAATATTGGTCTCCCCCTTAAAGGTGAGGTACTAGAAGCCTTTAGGGACATTGTAAGACTACAGGGTAGAAACTGTACTGCCTCTGATCTATACCACTAGATGAGAAGGCACTCAAACAATGTGAAAAATCAAGGGAACAAAGCGCCTCAAACAAACCAAGATGCTCCAACAACAGAATCCATAGACAACACATTAGAAGAAATGTCAGAGGAGTTTAGAAGGTACATCATTAGCGTGATCTTCACAATAAAGGGTGGTATCAGAGAGAAATTACAGGAAGTGAAAGATCACTTCAGTAAAGAGGTAGAGATTATAAAAAGGAATCAAACAGAAATCCTCAAAATGAAGGAAACAATAAACCAACAAAAATTCAATAGAAAATATCACCAACAGACTAGACCACTTAGAAGACAGAACCTCAGAAAATGAAGACAAAATATATACTCTTGAAAAAAAAGTCAACTGCACAGAGAAGACAGCAAGAAACCATGAACAGAACTTCCAAGAAATATGGGATAACACAAAAAGACCAAATTTAAGAATAATTGGAATAGATGAAGGTGTAGAGATACAAACCAAAGGAATGCACAATCTTTTCAATGACATAATACCTTCTCAAATCTAAAGAATGAAGTGGAAAATCAACTACAACAGGCTTACAGGACCCCAAATGTACAAAATTGCAGCAGACCCACACCAAGGCACATTAAAATGAGAATGACTAACATACAGAATAAGGATAGAATTTTATAGGCTGCAAGAGGAAAAAAGTCAAATTCCATACAGGGGGAAATCAATTTGGATTTCAGCTGATTTCTCAACCCATACCCGTCAACCTCAGGAAAACCTGGAAAAACATACATAGAGCTCTGAAAGAAAATGGATGCCAACCAAGAATTTTACATTGAGCAAAATTAAGCTTCATGTTTGGAGATGAAATAAAAACTTCAATGATAAACAAAATTTAAATGAATTAAAAATGCACTACAGAACATTCTCAGCAAAATAGTCCATGAAGAGGAAATGAAAAAAAATAATGAGGGGCTGAGGCTATAGCTCAGTGGCAGAGCACATGCCTAGTACACGTGAGGCACTGGGTTCAATTGTCAGCACCACATAAAAATAAATAAGTAAAATAAAGCCATGATGTCCAACTACAAAACAAACAAAATTTTAAAATATTTATTCTTTTACAAAAGAAAACAACAAAGACCAGCAAAGGGAGGAACTACACTAACAGAAAGGTCAATCAAAGGAGAAACTAAGTGAAGTTAAAAAAACAAAAATAAACCAAAATGACTGGGAATACAAATCATATCTCAATAATAACCTGAATGCTAATGGCCTAAACTCATCAATCAAAAGACATAGACTGGCATATTTGATTTTTAAAAAAGACCAAACAATATGCTGTCTTCAAGAAATTCACCACCTAGGAAAAGACATCCACAGACTAAAGGTGAAAGGTTAGAAAAACACATGTCATTCATATTGACTATGTAAACAAGCAGGGGTTTCCATCCCCATATCAGACAAAGTGGACTTCAAACCAATGTTAGAAGGGATAAATAAGTACATTTCATACTGCTTAAGAATATCATACATCAACAAGACAGCAATTGTAAATACATATGACCCAAACAATGGAACATCTATGTACATCAAACAAACCCTTCTCAATTTCAAGAATCAAATAGACCACAACACAAAAATACTGGGTGACTTTAACATGCTTCTGTCACCACTGGATAGATCTTCCAAACAAAAACTAAACAAAGAAACTATAAAACTAAATAATACAATCAATAACTTAGACTTAATGGACATATATACAGTATTTCACCCATCATCAAGCAAAAACACTTTCTACTCAGCAGCACATGGGTCCTTCTCTGAAATAGATCATATGTTATTCCACAAAGCAACTCTTAGCAAATACACAGAAAAAAAGAAATACTACCCTGCATTCTATCAGATCATAATAGAAGGAAGCTAGAAATCAATGATAAAATAAAAAAAATAGAAGCTACTCCAACATGTGCAGATTAAATAGCATGCTATTGAATGATGAATGGACAGCAGAAGAAATCAGGGAGGGAATAAAAT
Organism: Glaucomys volans; assembly: GCA_020662805.1. Classification (NCBI taxonomy): domain Eukaryota; kingdom Metazoa; phylum Chordata; class Mammalia; order Rodentia; family Sciuridae; genus Glaucomys; species Glaucomys volans. The sequence continues at coordinate 31,220 of JAJEJO010001564.1, forward strand.
AATGCTTAGAGATAAATGAGAACGTCAATACAACATATCAAAATCTCTGGGACACTATGAAGGCAATGCTAAGAGTAAAATTCATTGCATTGAGCTCATACATTAAAAGAATAAAAAGTCAACAAAGAAATGACCTAACACTACATCTCAAAACCCTATAAAAAGAAGAAATCAATACCAAAAGCAGTAGAAGACAAGAAATAATTAAAATCAGAGCTGAAATCAATGAAATTGAAACAAAACAAGCAATTCCAAAAATTGACAAAACAAAAAGTTGGTTCTTTGAAAAAATAAATAAAATTGATAAACCCTCAGCTACACTAAGAGGGAAAAAACTCAAATTACTAAAATTCATGATGCAAAAGGAACTATCACAACAGACACTATTGAAATACAGATGAAAATTAGAAACTATTTTAAAACTTTATAGTCAAATAAAATAGAAAATGTTGAATACATTTTCTAGAGACATGTGATCTACCCAAACTGATGCAGGAGGACATGTACAAGTTAAACAAATCCATTTCAAGCAATAAAATAGAAGATGCCATCAAAAGCCTACCAAGAAAGAGAAGCCCAGGACCAGAGGGATTCTCAGCAGAGTTCTACAAGACCTTCAAAGAAGAATTAATACCAATACTCCTCAAATTACTTCATGAAATAGAAAAGGGGAAAACCCTTCCAAACACATTCTATGAGACTAATATCACCCTGATTTCAAAACCCAACAAAGACACATGGAGGAAAGAAAATTTCTAACTAATATCCCTGATGAACATAGATACAAAAATTCTCAATAAAATTCTGGCAAATTGCATACAAAACATATTAAAAAGATAGTGCACCATGATCAAGTGGGTTTCATCCCAGGATGCAAGATTGGTTCGACATACAAAAATCAATTAATGTAATACATCACATCAATAGATTTAAAGACATGAATCATATGATTATCTGAACAGATACAGAAAAAGCATTTGACAAAATCCAGCACCTCTTAATGTTCAAAACACTAGAAAAATTAGGGATAGTAGGAATGTACATCATCCCTGTAAAAGCTATCTATGCTAAGCCCATGGCCAACATCATCCTAAATGGAGAAAAATTGAAAGCATTCCCTCTAAAAACTGGAACAAAACAGGGATGTCCTCCTTCACCACTTCTGTTAAATAACATCATCCTTGAAACCCTAGCCAGAGTAATTAGACAGATCAAAGAAATTAAAGGGATATGAATAGGAAAAGAAGAACTCAAACTATTACTATTTGCCGATGACATGATTCTATATTTACAAGATCCAAAAAGTTCCACCAGAAAACTCCTAGAACTCATAAATGAAATCAGCAAAGTAGCAGGATATAAAATCAATACCCATAAATCAAAGGCATTTCTATACATAAGTGATGAATCCACTACAAGAGAAATTAGGAAAACTACTCCATTCACATAGCTTCAAAAATAAATAAATAAATAAAATACTTGGGAATCAATCTACCAAAAAAGCTGAAAGATCTCTACAATGAAAACTACAAACCACTAAAGAAAGAAATTGAAGATCTTAGAAGATGGAAAGATCTCCCATGCTCTTGTCAAAATGGCCATAATACCAAAAGCGTTGTACAAAGTCAATGCAATTCCTATTAAAATCCATATGACATTCTTCATGGAACTAGAAAAAGGCAATCATGAAATTTATTTGGAAAAATAAAAGACCCAGAACAGTGAAAGAAATCCTTAGCAAAAACAGTGAAGCAGGAGGCATCACAATACTAGACTTTAAACTATACTACAGAGCAATAATAACAAAAACAGCATGGTATTGGCACCAAAACAAACATGTAGACCAATGATACAGAATAGAAGACACAGATAATCTACATAAATATGGTTACCTCATGAAGTAAGTTCCCCTCAGCTTCACTCAGACTCGGGGGTAAACAATGCAATGTCAGGACACAGACACTGGGAGTCAGGTGAAAAGCAGATAAGTTGTGAGCTGTCTGCAGACTCCTTTATTTAGAAAATGTTTTGTTCTTAAATAGCCAGTTAAGATTTATTACCTGTTTGCCCTTATGTTAATTAGGGTTTGTAACTGTGTCCAATCATTTAACATCCAGGTTTGCAAAGTAAGGATTGTACCTTGTCCAATTATGTTTCCATTAATATCTAATTGTGTCCTTGCTCAGGATCCAATCTTGGTCCCCTAACGTCTCCCTGGCAACAGTTATGCTAATTATGGAGAGGTGGTTTTTGCTCCTCTGGCCTGCTACAGCGGAAAGCTCCTTCCTGCAGGTTTGCCTGTCAGGCCTGTGTGAGTGTAGGTTTTCCTTACACCCTTGAGACATTCACAGCTGCTAACCAAGAACCAGGGGCCTCTCCTACAATCTCATACTAGACAAAGGTGCCAAAAACATTCACTGGAGAAAGGATAAACTATTCAATAAATGGTGCTGGGAAAATTGGAAATCCACATGTAAAAAAATGAAATTAAACCCCTATCTCTCACCCTGCATGAAACTCAACTCAAAGTGGATCAAGGAATTAGACCCTAGAACAGGGACCCTGCACCTAATAGAAGGAAAGTAGGCCCAAATCTTCATCATATGGGCTTAGGATCTGATTTCCTTAACAAGACTCCTAAAGCACAAGAAGTAAAATCAAGAATCAAACAAGGTCGATTCAGACTAAATCAATAATTTAGGATAGATTCAAACTAAAAAGCTTCTCAGCAAAGGAGCAATAACGTGAAGAGAGAGCCTACAGAATGGGAAAAATTCTTTACCACATGCACCTCAGATAGAGCACTAATCTCCAGAATATACAAAGAACTCAAAAACCTTAGCACCAAATAAATCAATAACCCAATCAACAAATAAGCCAAGGAACTGAGCAGACACTTCACAGAAGAAGAAATACAATCAATCAACAAATATGTGAAAAAAATGTTCATCGTCTCTTGCAATTAAAGAAATGCAAATCAAAACTACTCTAAGATTTCATCTCACTCCAGTCAGAATGCCAATTATCAAGAATACAAGCAATAATAAGTGTTGACAAGGATAAGAGGAAACAGGTACATTCATACATTGCTGGTGGGACTGCAAATTGGTGCAACCACTCTGCAAAGCAGTATGGAGATTCCTCAGAAAATTTGGAATAGAACCACCATTTGACCCAACTATCCCACTCCTTGGCCTATACCCAAAGGACTTAAAAATCAGCATACTACAGTGATGCAGCAACATCAATGTTTATAGCAGCTCAATTCACAATTGCTAAACTATGGAACTAACCTAGATGCCCTTCAGCAGATGAATGGATAAAACAAAAATGTGTACATATATACACAATGGAATATTACTCAGCCTTAAAGAAGAATGAAATTATGGCATTTGCAGGTAAATTGATGGAATTAAAGAATATCATGCTAAGTGAAATAAGCCAATCCCAAAAAAAACAAAGACTGAATGTTTTCTCTGATAAGCAGATGCTGATCCATAGTTGGGGGGGAGGGGCAGGGAAGAATGAAGGAACTTTGGATTGTGCAGAGGGGAGTGAGGGGAAGGGTGGGGTGGTGGGGATGGGCAGGACAGTAAAATGAGACAAACATCATTACTCTTTATACATGTAAGATTACACTACTGGCGTGACTCAGCACCTTGTGCAGCTAGAGGAATGAGAAGTTGTGCTCCATTTGTGTACAATCTGTCAAAATGCATTCTACTGTCATGTATAACCAATTAGAACCAATTTTAAAGTAGAAAAAAATAGTTATGTAACCCTTAAAATGTGAGAAAAGGTTATTTGGGGTAATGTGAGTGAGTTATAGCCTCATGCATCATTATATGATTTCAGAGCTGCAGTTGCCCCATTTCCTGCCCTTTGACAGCTGACATTAGGGTTCGTCTAGATTTCTACAGACCCTCTACTTTAAAATAACCATCCTTGTAGCTGTTGTTTAGGTTTTATTGGTTTAAAATTTTTTTCATACACAAAACAATATGTAATGATGGACAGATTATATCAAATAATAAAGTATATTGTAAACATTGAGAGCTTATGTGTTCCCTTTTCGGATAAAGAAAGCCCTAATAATATTAAATTTTACCCTCTACCCCCAATCCTTCCAAGGAAAGGAGTTGTGATTGAGTTTGAAAATAAATCATATGCAGAGTCCATCCTTTGGTTGTCTGTGGAGTGGGCTATCAAAGCTTCTAGATTCTCCTCTGAGTTTCTATACTGTTCATTTAAAAGGACCCCACCCTATGTAGAGAGACACCTATAGTCCAGCAATGCCTTTGTCTGGATAAGGAAGTCTGTCTAATAATGAGTCTTGGTATTAGATATTAGGAAGTTCTGCCACAGACAGAAAGCTACCTCCAATGTACCTCAGTAATTGATGTATCATTTTGACTGCATTAAACCTTGGTTGATAATTTTTAATCAATTAAAAAATAATAGAAAGAGGAAGCTATTTGGTTCCCATACTACCTACATTATATTTCCACTTTGGAAATACGTGTACATGAAAGCACACCACACACACACACACACACACACACACACACACACACACATACACAACTGGAAATAGAATTACTAACGTGTTCAGTGAGAACTGCAAGTAATGGTGGAATGAATGAGATTTATAAAAGCTTGGACCTTATGTTAGGAAAATGTGTAATGGCCAAAGGAAGGACAGAGAGGTTGGACATTTGCTCCACCACGGACAAGTAAACTATCATCCTAAAATACTCTTCAAGGTATTAGATAAGGTGGTTCTGGGGCTGGCCAACACCATCTTATAAGCTCAAAACCATGCCAACAGCCATTGATGGCCAACAGCCATCAATGCCTCAACCAGTTTCACATATTTCTCCAGCCACAGTTAGAAACTTTCTGATAACATTTTGGTTGTAAATTTAACTTTAGAGAGGATCATCATGCTTCAATTCATTATTTAGAGATCAATAAAGAGAAGTCAGAATAGCACAAAATATAATCCTAGCATAGTCTACCCTGCTGTTAAGTAAAGTTGCTTTCTGCTTTTCATTGACCAAACATATGGCTTGCACCCAACCAGTCACTGCTTGGGGCCAGAGTTAGATAATATTCTTTTCTTAATTTATGTTCCATTGACTTTTTACGGTGGCAGATATTGATTTCTCTTTGTGCTATAAGATCAGATGCTACAACCCAATTCAGAGCCAAGATCATGACTTTAGGTGATCAGCCTTTAATGTGCAGGAAAAATGGAGGTAGAAAAATGATTTATTTTTGCTTTTGTAGGCTTTTTATTATAGACACAGACGTGGGGAGCTTTCCCAGCTAGAGTCAGCTGTGGAGTGGAGCAGGTGAGCCACCCTGCTTTCCTGGAGTGCCACAAACATAAAACAAACTGCACATTCCAGGAATGACTCATCTGATTAGAGAAGCCAAAAACAGCACTGAGAGCAAAAGAAGAAAAGAGCATGGACCTTTGTTCAATAGTTACTGATGGCGGGTTGGTATGGACAAAGAAACAATGGAGAAATAATTGTCTGCTCCTTACATAAAATTAGATGGACTCAAACATCATTAATATCTTTGTTCCAGAGCAGATAGCAAGAATGGCTTGACGTTGACTTAGGCAATGTCCTTCTGCTATTTATATTCCTTTGTTGGTTTCTCTGAATTTGTTTTAAGGAGACTGACTTCATTGTTAGAGAAGAATCATGTATGTCAAACCCCACACAATGCATTCCAAGAGACTGAAAATATTATTGTGTTGGACTGAAAGGCTGTTGTAATGGATATGGAGGCTGTGAAAATTGTGTAGCCCATCTGAATCCTAGAGATCTTTTAATTATAGTTACATTCTTGTGGCTGAGTTCTATAGAGTGAACTCCCCTTGACTAGTCACACAAATGTGCAGAAGAGAATGTGACATTTTAGAAACTGTACACCTCTGAAGAACAGGAATAATAAGGGGGAATTTAGACTTCTTTGATTTCCATCTGGAACTTGAAAAAGAGAAATATAGAGATATCTGTAATGTTGGGTTAGGAATATTGTGCTTTGTGTGTGTTGAAGTTTTAAATAACTCCCCAAGTGATTCCAATGGGTAGTCAACTACAGCTCTAGTTCCATCCCTTCCAAAATATTCTGAACTGGACGGTGTATTTGTTTCAAAGGCGATGGCCAATGACAAATCAAATATTGAAATAGGAATGTTTTGCCTCCCTATAGAACCTAAGCAGATAATACATCCTCTGGAAACATTTGCTTAAATAAACCACTAATTCAAGCCTGAGAATGGGATCACCATGTGATATTTATGCAAACAAGAATTTCTCAAATCACCAGTCCCTTTAGGAGAAAAGGTCCACTGCCTTTACTAATATTTGGATTCCCAGGAGTCACACTCCCAAAGGCACTATTAATTCCATGCCTCCACTGAACTTTAACTTTCCCAAGCACAAAGTATCAAGACATGTAAAAATCCTCAGCCAGAAAGGATTCCTTTGTTTTGTTTGGGGAGCAGTTTAAAATATATATTATGGTTTATTAGCTGCTGAATTAATAATGCTTTATTACATCATTACCAAACAATTGTTGCCTTGTAATAATATTTTTTTTATTTTTACAGACTGCATTTTGATTCAGCGTACACAAATGGGGTACAACTTTTCATTTCTATGGTTGTGCATGTGGATTCATACCATTCATGTAATCATACATGTACATAGGGTAATGATGTCTGTCTCATTCCACCATTTTTCATACCCCCTCCCCCTCCCTCCCTCATTTCCCTCCACGTAATCTAAAGTTCCTCCATTCTTTTCCCACTACCCACCCCCCCCAACCCAATTATATATCATCATCCACTTATCGGGAAAACATTCAGCCTTTGGTTTTTTGGGATTGGCTTATTTCACTTAGCATGATATTCTCCAATTCCATCCAGTTACCTGCAAACACCATAATATTATTCTTCTTTATGGCTGAATAATATTGCATTGTGGAAGTTGTATCCAAAGGACTTAAAATTAGCATACTACAGTAATGCAGCCACTACAATGCGTATAGCAGTTCAATTCACAATAGGTAGACTATGGAACCAACCTAGATGTCCTTCAACAGATGAATGAATAAAGAAACTGTGGTATATATACACAACAGAAAGGATTCCTTTTGGCATTACTCAACAAAAGTAAAATCCTCTATTAGATTTCCCTGGTCTTCAAGCCCTCTGTGTCATCCGGACTCCAGAGAGCTCACCTTTGTTTTGACACTCCAGATAACCTGGCTGTGATACCATCCCCAAGAAAGACAACTCCTCCCCACCTCCCTAACACACAGCCCCAATCCCCAATTCCTGGGTCTTTCTGTTCACAGGACCCATCTCCCCTGCGCAGCGCTTAATCGCAAGAAACTTCAAACACAGTTTTGTACCTTTGCATTTGATGCTCAGTGTAAGGTGATGGAGATCTTAATTATTTTTAACAACACAAATGGCTGAAAGAGACCCTAAGATTACAGTTTTAAACAGTGGTTCTCAATTGGGGCTAATGCTGGTCCCTTGCAGGAAGGGGGGAAAGGCAAGAGGAATGTAATGATCTGTGGCTTCTCCAACATGGCTGTTTCATATTTGAAAAACATCTAAAACCCTCAAGTCAAAACTTGATTGGATAACCCAGTGCAATTCCACCTTTAATTCAAGACTTCACATGGATTGCCAAGGTACTCCTTAACTTTGAAACCAATGCTCAAATCTCTACTAGATAGAAAGGAAATAATTGTGTACTAATATTGGTGTGTGTTAATTTATTTCAAAATTGCTCAGTATAGACAGTATGACACCTAAAGGCATATGGTTAGTGTATGAAATGCACTTATCAATCAGGAATACCACCCTCCAAAGGATTTCAATAAGAATTTTAAATATTTTTATCAAAACCAACACCAGAAGATTTGTTTGTTAGCATAAGGAATATTCAAAATCACTTTTCTTTGATAAAATAAGTGTAAATAAATAGAAATCAGGACAAAAACATGGGCTAGAAAGATTTTTTTTTTTTGGTCTCAGTAATGCCAGGAGAATATAATAGGAAGCCCAATATCCTAATATCTTGGTACAGTCTAGAGTTAAAGTTGTATTTGGTCCCATGTCATTCTCACTTCACAGAGGACTATCCTCTTACCCAAACAGAAAGTTATCAACTAGTCACCAGCATAGTGTTACATCAGCTCACAGAGCAGCTATCATTTGGGATGCATTTAGAAATGCCAAAAGTCAGAGAATAAGGATCCTTCTGTGCTTATAAGAACAGGTAGTCTATATTGGTGTCTCCTTGCCGATAAAAATGGGAAGGTGTGGCAGATATGCTCCAAGTCACCTTGGATTCCAGGAACAACAGGTCTGATCAATAAACATCTTGTGATGAGTTGAAACTGTCATGGGGAAGAGGTGTCTCTGAAGACAATCCAAGGAATTCTGGAGAGAAGGGAATCACAACTCTAGAATTAAGGGGGTTGTGACATAAATGACAGTGAAGAGTTTCAGCACACACCAGTCAGAGGCATAAACAGGTTTATTTAGGAAAGTAGATATACATTCAAGAGAGAATGTTGGCAGTATCGAGAGAGCGGGGGTAAGGCAAGAAACACACATTAAGGGAGTATGGGGCCATCCTGAGAGTGAGAGATGCATTTGGGGGGGGGTTCCTGGCTCTTCTTTTAAAGGAAATTTGATAGGGGTGGGTATAGAAAGATATATAGGAATGATGTCAGTCCAGTCATCTCCAGGTGGTTTCATCACTCTTAGGACCCTTAGGCTGACATGGTCCTCATCATCTGATCAATAGATAGTGCTGGAAAGTCCACTAAATTATAAGTTCCTCAAGATCATAACTCTCTTTGCTCAGTTTCTTTGAGGGGGCGGTTAGGTATTAGTGCTCAGGTAGATTTACAGACTTCCCAGGAATTTGAGAGTAACAGGTCTGGAAGAGAGACTGGCTTGGGGAATCACAAAGCTGGAAAAGTATGCAGAACTTCTGAATTAAAAATCTTTTCCCCTTGTCCTTCCTTTGTGTCTCCTTTCTGTTTTTTTATTTCTTCTATCCTACCCCAAAACTACCCCCCAGGAAACAGCAACTTTCTTAAGCTGACAAAATCCTGCCTACCTGACCCATCCTGAGATGATATTGGACCAGACCACACCTGATCAAGGTCACCTGCTTTGGCAGCTGTGCAAACCCTCCAGTTAAGCAAACCCCAGACCTTGCCTCATTCCCCTTTCTATAAAAACTCCGAGTCATCTTCAGGTCTTGAACATAGGTTCGCTTGTCTTCCTGGTATAGTTACACTGGTTAAAAGTCCTTTCCTGCTTTTCACCATGACTTTTTCCATTCAGGTTTTGGGTTGAGTGGCCAAACCTGATTTGTTGGAAGGAACCTGCATAGTTGAGCCTCTTGTCCTAGGACTCCAACAACAATAACATCTGGTAGAAAAATCATGGGGGAATGAACATTACAAGGAAATTTTTTGAATTTTTAACAAACGGGCCTAAGTATTGCGAATTAGTCAAATTAGTTAAAATCAGCTCACAATGCATAGCTGTCCTGTTTCTAAGCCAAGAAACTTGAGCTTTTCATTTTTCAGGACAAATTTGGCTTCTGAGTCTAAGGATCACTGGCTGTTTGTGCCAGACACTGGCCCAGGTTTGTGCAGCAAGGTTGGGCTCCAGTTGGGTTGAAAGTTTCTGGAAATTGCCAGGATCTCAGGCACTTCTTCTTCAGCAGTCCTCCCAGGTTTGGTTTGGTTTGGTTTTAGAGAAATAGTGTTCTGCATTATAGAAGCATCTTAGTCTTCAGCATGCATAAGAGCTTTATAAAAATGCAGATTCAAGTCCCAAGCTTTAGCTCCTACATTTCATCGAATTTAAGGTAGAACCCAGAAATCAACATATTATTACTCAAACTTTCAGAAGACTCTAATGTGCCTGACCTGGGATTACAGGTGCATAAATACTTTCCAGAATATTCACTTAGACTTCAAGAGAGGTAAGGAGGGCTGTTACAGTAAAGAAGACCAACGAAATTCTCCTGAACACCCTCCCTGGAACAGGTTAATTTGATACATAAAGCCCTTAGAGGCATTCATTAAATCTGGGATATATTACTTTTGAATAGTCTATGTATCTGCTTTCCTCCTAGTATTTCATTGAACCACTCTTACATCATTATTTTACCCAGATGTTGTTTTTCTAAATTCAAACAAGGAAATTCACGTATTCCTTTCTCAACAGTCATTTGGTTAGGACAAATTTTAAGTTTAAATCTAATTGTGATATTCCCTTCCAGAAATGGTTCTCAAAATTTAGCATACTTAGAAATCACCGAGGAAAAAGAAGTGGCCTCTAGAGGTGAAGACTCTGATGCCCAAAAAAATATCTGGCCTAAGAGAAACCTGAATGTGATCTACAGCCCCAGGACAAAGGCCACATGGTAGGATGAAGGTTTTCGTCCTGGCTCCCCAGCACCAGTAGAGCCATTCAATGATACCAACAGCCCTGCACCATGTTCTCTTGCATTAGAGTGCTCTGGGGTTTTGATCGAAATGGAGATTCCTGAGACATGTTCTAAATCTATTGAATCAAAACCTCTGGGTAATAGGCCCCACTATGTATTTGACAAACATCCTTTGTTTGTTGTTTTTGTTGACACTGAAGTTTAAGTTCAAACCCTGAAGAAGACCTCCACAGTTAGATTCATGCCATTCACAAAAATCCCTCAACCAAATGCCTGTAGTTGAACCTTTGTGCCTTTTAAGAGTTTGGGTACAGAAAAGTAACACTTAAAATAGACACAAAACAAGAATAAATGCATTTACTGTAAGGTAGACATACAGACCTACTGAAAGAGAGTCTGAGTCAGAAAGACTTAAGAAAAAAGTGACCTGTATGTAAGTAAGATACTATGGATGAAAACACTGCATTCTAACCAGCAATTTTAAATTAAAAAAAAAAAAAAGTTATGGAGTTAAAAAGTGCAAAATGTGATTTATTTTATTTTTATCATAAAGTATACTTTGGAAGAATAAATGATGCCACAAGACAGAGATTCTTGGCCAGTAGAGAAGTCAATAATCCACTTCAGTGTGCAGAATCCAACCTCCGGCTACTTAACAGGAATATAGCTGCTAATCTAAAATGCACGATAATAAATGAACTGCTGAAGGGTCATCAGACAGAGAACAGAACTCTGCTTTTGTACCAAGTAATATTTCACATGAGGGAAGAGTTTGCAAAGCACTATTTAGGTTGGTATGGTCAGAAGGAGTCTAGTAATCAGAATGGAAAGTGGGGGGGGGGCACAAATCACAGGTTGATCTCTCCAGGTGAGTTCACCTGCATGCATTATAGGCAGTAGCACATCAACATCATAGATCATGGATTCCTGTGGAAGGTTCCAGGTAAAAGGGACCTTAGAGCTTCATTAGGAACCTGGGTCAATAATTGTGTTTTTCTGAACTTTGATGTCATATCAACTCATTTATGTCAAGGCAATTCTGCAGCCCCATCATGAGACTTCTCTTTCAGTGGCCTATTATCTACCATACGAACTCCCAAAATGTGATTTCTCTGCTAAGTTGTGATATAAGATTGAATTGTATATAATATCTGCCTCAGAATCTAAAACTCAGGGATCATATAAATTATTCTTAATTTAAGCTTCAAGTATTTGTTGAATAATTCCCACCTGTGAAACATGTAGGAATTAATTCTTTCTTCTAAAGCACTTAGCAAAGTTGTCTCCTGGCAAGGTGGTAACTATGCTGTCTTCTACTTTGAATGAGTGGAACTGTTCTTGCACATTGGCTAATAACAAGTTCTGATGCCCACATTGACACTTTCCACCTGCTGTCTACAGGGATTTTCATGAGAACCAGCAACACATTTCCTGAGGACTTCCCTTAGCCTCCAAATTAAAGATTAAAAGTATGGAAGGTTTTAAAATATCTATCAGTCATTACCTCTGCTATTGAATAAAGCAAATTCAGGGGCAGAGGGGATGACTGGAGGTTTATTTACCCAGCTGTCTTTTCTGAAACAAAAGGTCTGTTTTCACTCTAGAGAATTTTTCTGTGACTTCTATTCAATAGACCAGCAGTTTCAAACTGTGCAGAACCTACAAGTTCCAGAAAGATGCTTCTGCCTAGACAGGATGTGGGGCAAAATAAGTTACAAAGTAAGAATGTAGAAAGAATGAGGTCTGAAATCAAGTGAGAGTTCTGTTTTAACGGGAGTCTTAAACCTTAGATTTTCGAGTCCCATAGAGCCTTTCATTCCCTCCCCAAAGGCAATATTTCTGTATTAGCTAAAGCAGCCTGGAAACATCACAATAAGTTGCCGTCTATATCAAAAATTCTAATTTGATAGAGCAGCATATGTAACACTCTGCAAAAATCCAAACTCTTGGTTTACACTTATATTTATCTAATATGTATTTGCCTTCCTTCTCTGTATCCGAATGTATATTTAGATTAGAATTTATAGCATTCTTTCAAGGAAATCAACACAAAAGAATACTCTGTTTAATTGGTTTCTGTTGGGTATATATGTACACATGAGAGTCCTAGAAACCTGTCAGTCAATTTTTCTTTCTCTTGTAAAGAACTCAGTAATTTTCTGGATGCTGGTCCCTTGAAAGCTATCTTAATTATACCTGCACTACTAAGTTTTCTACACAATGGTAATCACAGATGTCTATAATACTTGTCAAGTGAAAATGTCAAAGGAAAATCTGTGTGATCTCTATTAGCAGCACATAATTGAAGGTCTTGATATAATCTGGGAGGGTCTCTGTGGGGATTTTAACTGGGGGTTCATTGGGTATGCAGTTAGCTGAATAGATTGGCCCTTGCTAAAACTGAATACAACTCCATCACCATTGAATGAATTAGTGGAACAATAATCAGCAATAAAATGCTATGGGGATCCGAGAAGTTAAATACATGGTAATAATCATCCCAATAAAACTGTTCTGGCAATGACTAATGATTTGTCTCAACTTAATAGTATCTCGGTCATGCAAGGAAGGCAACTGAAATGGAGCCAATCTGCACATTAGAAGCTACTTGCAGTCTTTGTGAACTAGTGCCTTAGGTTATATCACATGAGTTCACCCAGCAAATATTCACTGCATATTTGCTGAGTGCCAGACACTGAAGAAGGTGAGATCCTCTCTGCCTCTATTCACGTGGTGAGAATTTTTATTTCTTTGGCCCACCTCAATCAGTTCCTCCTTCACACTGCCCACATTTTAGATCTTCGAATAGTCACTGAGGTCAGGACAGTGACAGAGCTGGGCTCTGCCTTTGGACCCTCAGCTCTGCAACTCTGCAGAACACCTGGACATTTGGAATATGGAGGAATTCACTGACTTGAGCCTCTTCCACTGCTGAAGCTACCTTCCACAATGATCTTTTCATTTTAACTTTAACTCAGGGAACCAAAAGAGGAGGAAATACCATTAAGCTTCCAAATTAAGAAGATGGGAGAGAAAGCAGAGGGTCTTTTCCCTCATTTTTTAAAAAATTCTGTGAGCATCAACTATATAGAATATGTTGGCTTTCCATCTCTGTGACAATACCTGAGGGGAAAGGTTTAACTTTGTTCATGGTTTCAGAGGTTTCCATGGTCTCTTCGCTCTGTTGCTTGGGCCCTAAACAGCACAGTACATCATGGTGGGAGCTGGTAGTGGAGGAGGCCTGCTTACCTAATGGCAGCCAGGAAGCAAAGAGAGAGGCAGGAAGGAGCCACAGTCCCAACATCCCCTTCAAGGGCATGCCTCCTTGACCTGGCAACATCCTCCTACTGGGCCCCACCCCTTAAACGTTGACCATCTCCCAACAGTGCCAAGTTCAGGACCAAGCCTTTAGCACCTAGGCCTTTTATTCCAGATCAAAATTATGGCACAGAAGTGCTGCATTAGGCACAAAGTCAAAGAAATGAGTGAGTAGGTTCCTGCCTAAGAGAACGTGACAGCCTCAGCCGCTAGAAAGACAGGGAACAAAGACAAGCTATAATGTTCCTAAAAGGGGCAACAAAGCCCTTGGGGAACAGAGAAGAGAGAAACAGGGCTTAACTCAGCTGAACAGAGGAGTCCAGACTCACAGAAGAGGGGCAGTCTATACAGAGGAGATGTGAGGTATTGAAGGTGACTGAGAAAGGGCCTGCCAGCTCCCAATCTCCATTTGCATTTTGTATAGTACTAAGCAGACAGAAAGCCAGAGGAGGCTTCCCTGGGATTTTTCTCCCCTCTCCATTTGATTTCGTATATTCCACAATGTTCTTCCAGTGGGATTCTCAAGAACCACATTTTTATTTTTCCCAGATTCAGGAAGTTATGACTTGACCTGAACAATTAGGTATTCTCAACCAACTTTATGAAAGGTAGAAAAGCAGCAAACTGAAGACTGATGTCAGATTCTCATCAAAGATTAAAGATCAAACATAGAGCTTCCTATCTCCTCCTGAGAGTCTTATCTCCCTCTGATATTCTGCCTCCCATTCCCTCCAGGTTCCCTGTACTAAGAGGATTTTTGTTTCTTACTTGCATGCAACGTGACCATTTTTAGTGAATCCCAAAATATGGGATGGTCAAAGGCCCTGAAGGCCAGCGTAGCAGATGTGAACAGAGGACACATTATTTCCAACCCTAAGTAAAGGAGACCAAAGAGCAATGAGTAGAATGACACTATGGACACCTGCTGATGGAACACTGAATAACTTCCCTCTTACCAGAGGCTCACGAACAGCAAAGGCACCTTTCCACACTCAGCAAGTGGACCAGGGCACAATCACTCAAGCTCCAAGTGCACAGCTAAAGTGCCTAGCACTCAGCAGACCTTAAGGCTTTTTCTATTCCTAATTGCACCTGGAGAAACTTTTTAAAAATACCTAGGTCCTGTATCTGACCATTAATTAGGAATAGTTGTGGGATAAGGTTCAGTTTAAAATTTTTCCAGATTATTCTGACTTGCCATGAACACTGTCTGAGTCCATTTGTGCTACTATAACAAGATACCTGAGAGTAGGTAATTTGTAAAGAATAGAATCATTCTCTCACAATTCTGGAGGCTGGGAAGTTGAAAATCAAGGCAGTGGTGCATGATGTGGACTTTTTTACTGCATCAGGAGGAAGGGCAAGAGAGCAATGCTTTGTGAAGCTTCTTTTATAAATGATCTTAATCTCATTAATGAGGAAGGAGCCTCCCTGGCCTAATCACCTGTGAAAAGTCTTGCCCCTTGATACCATCACATTGGCAACACCTGAAATTTGGAGGGGAGGGGACATAGTCATACCATGGCACACATTGATCTAATGGGAAGAGACACATTCACCCCCTTGAGGGTCCTCTAGGGTTGAGATGCTCTTTCCTCCATCTTCCTTACTCATTAGTTTCTAATGAGACACACAAATAATAACACCAACATGAAATCTAGGAAGAAGACCATTTGCAGTTGAAATTAAGCCGTCTTGCTCTGTTTCAGAAAATCCACAACACATAGTTATGACAATTCTAGTGTAGCGGAATAGCCATAACTTTAGAAATGACAACCTGTTGATCAAAAGAGAATAAAGAGAACAGTCTCCATCAAAAGTGACTTCCTCCTTCATTCTCTTTTAATTTCCTTTCCAGAGATTCTGGTGTGATTGTGTTGGAGTGGGACCTCAGGTATATATACTTTCAAAAATTCCCATGGTGATTTTAATGTATGCCAGGGTTGAGAATCAATGCTTTAGAGTTCTCAAACTTTAATGTATACTAGGATCAGCTGGGGAGCTTTTAAAACTCCTAATGCACTAGGCCATACTGTACACCAACTCAATCAAAACCCTTGCGGGTGGAACCCAGACATCTGCATTTTTAAGCTCCCTGGGAGTTTCTAATATGCAAGTCAAAGTTGAGCATCAGTGCTTAAATCTTTTGTGGAGGAAAGCACACCAAGGAAGGAGAAATAACCCTAGATTTTAGGTTCCGTTCATTAATTTGTTTGTGACCTTGGACATGTCACTTTACTAGTCTGGTCCTTAATTCTCCCCCTGTAAATTGATATCCAAGACTTATTACAGTGCAAATGCACAATCCTCCCTGAATGTTAGTGACTTTATAAGCCTGCTCACATGTGTTCCCCCTAGAGCTCTTTATCTATAGCTGTCTCTGCTGTCTCCATCATCTGCCTTAAGGATTAACAATCCTGGGCTTTATCTTTAATATCAGAGGATATGAGATACTCCAATTCTTCCCTACTTCTCCATCAGATTGAAGATGTAACGCTACCATCAGTCCTGTGTAGAATAACTGTCACTAATCAGTTTGATCAAGAATCATGATCAGAACACAGACTGAGAAATCTGGGCTATAACTCACGTCAAAAGAGCTGTACATTCGTAGATCGATTGGTAGTTTTAGTTCTTTCCCTGGAGCCCAATGGGTCAAGTACAAACTCCCTGGTGCCCAATGAAAACTCCACAGAGTCAAATTATGCCTACACAAACCCTCTAGAGCCCAATGCATCAGGCACAAACTCCCTGGTGCCGAGTTTCACATCACTGTCTGTGAATCACTTGGAATAGCACATATCAGCACTGGAATACTCTGGACCTGATAACCCCCCACACATAGCCATATTTATTTCTAACACCATCACACAGGCAACATCACTAAAATGAAAGAAAAAATAAAAGAAGATAATGAAAAATCAAAATCTAGTTCCTTCTATTTACACGCAGCTGTCAAAAGACCAAATTCAATTCCAGCCCCCACCCCCCCCCCCCCCACCCCCCAGGTCTGCATAACTCCAGGTAAGGGACGCTCTACTAACGAGGCCCTCAGTCTTCTCTAAAATAGAGATCATTTCTGCTGCTTCTCAGAAAGGCACGGATTGGAGGAAGCAACATTACAGGGAGCATTTGGTAAAACATTATTTCTCTACCTTTTTTCCCTTAGACTCTCTTCCTTCACAAGTCATAAAAATTCATTTCTAGATATTTAAATTATTCCCTGCTGTGATGCAATTCCCCCACAGATGGGTCACATTTGAGATCCCAGACACCAAGTTGCTGTAATCTAACACATAGGAAGGAAACAGCCAGCGTGGAGATGCTACCAATTAACACAGGACACGGCAAAAGGCAATAATTAATAAGGAAACAATCACCATTCTCATTTCCAATTCCGTATGAGTGTTAGATTTTATCACAAGGGAAAGTGAAATCATGCAATTAGGCAAAATCTAAATACGAGACAGAAAAAAAGGATCTGGGCTGTGGAATAAAGTGAGACTGTGAAACAAAGGCAGGAACAGGATGACAGAACAGAGTTTTCTAGTGAGAAATAAAAAGCCTTTGTTAATATAACATCATTCTTCACTTCTCTTTCCAGTTCTTTCAAAGTAGAAGTATTTTCTAGACCAGGGGGAGCAAATGCACCAGCTCCCAAAGGAGTTCAGCTAAGCTACCAAGATAGTATTGACTTCATAGAATGAGTTAGGAAGTGTTCCTCTTCTGATTTTTTTTAAAAGTGTAGAAGGATGTTTGTTAATTATCCTTTAAATGTCTGGTGATCCATTCAGTTAGGTAGACAGCTCCATTGATATCATCTACTCTGGGAATTTTCCTTGTCAGGATATTTTCAATTACTGATTGAAATTTTCCTGTTCTAGGTCTGGCCTAAGGACCCCTCCATAGGACCCACCCCTTAAAGGTCCTGCCCTCTCTCAAATCCACCTCTCTGGGGACCATGCTTCCAACCCATGAATCTTTGGAGAAAAAAACAATTTTCAAACCATAGTACTAGTTAACCACTTTACATCTAGTTAAGGAATGACAATCTTTCCATATTCCACAGGAAACCAATTTCTACATGTTAATACAGGTATTAGAAAGTGATGTGGGGGACAAGAATGCTAAACATAGTGGCAGAGAAGAAGCGTTCTCCCAAATTACAGATGAAAATCCTGAGATTTAGAGGCTAATCACAAAGCCAAGATTCTTGCTTTCTTTCATTCATTTTTTTTTCTCTCTCCCTATTTATTTATTTATTGGTGCTGGGGATTGAACCCAGGACCTTGCACACACTCAGCACTCCACCACTGAGTCACACCCCCAGCCCCACGCCAGGACTTCTGATCTGGATTGAGCTCCTCTCTCCAAACCCCAAGGATGCTAGTTATGGAAAACATACTTTCAAACAAATAAAAGCATTTTCCCTATTTATCTGAAAGACTACAATTGACCTTAGGGTAGCCCCAAAATAGAAGTAACCATAACAATCATGAACCATGTGCTTCCTGTCCTCTAGACTCTCTTAAAGTAATTTTCAGATATTGACCCATTTAATTCACAACTCTGAGTAGATGCCATTATTGTCCCCATTTTATAGATGAGGAAACAGAGTTTCAGAGATGTTAAGTGGTCACCTGAGGTCACAAAGCTAGGACTGTCAGAGGCAGGATTCCAACACAGGCTATTGGTTCCAGATCCCACATGCTCAGTCACTATTTGATACTGTGAGTGAACCAAAGACTCTGAGCACTGATGTTGACTATCCCAAGATCTAAAAAAAGTCAACAATATTTGCAGACACATTTGCAGGCTCACTAAGTCTAATTTAACATCTTACAAGCCTAGGAAGAACTCTCACATTTTGAACCAGCTTGATCTGACCCCTGACTGCAACTCTACTCTCATCTTCTGCTGTTCTCCCTATGCTCCAGCCTCACTAGACAACTTTAGCGCCCTCCTTAGGGCCCTTGCATCTGTCATTCCCCTTGCCTGGAATGCTCTTCCCACCAGTCTGTGCCTAGTGACCTACTCACCCTTCAGACTGCCATATAAATGTGACTTCCTCACAAAGCTGTGCCATCATTCTACTTTTCTATAGCATTTTTCTATTGGAGGACTTCACACAATCAGTTATTATAGATTGTGACCACTGGTTTTATATGCGTAAAAGTAGAGATGGCTCTGCTCACCCCCATGTTGGCTATGCCTAGCATGCTCCAAAACCCAAGTGTGGAATAAATATTTATTGGATACATCCATTAATGATATTTTGTTTTACATAATTTTCATAATAAAGCCAGGAGGTGAGTAGGTGAGGGTATCATTAAACTCATTTTACAGATGAAGGTATTTAAGACCATAAAAGTTCAGAGTAATTTTCCATAATAATGTTTTTAACAAATGGTAGAGCTAAAATTCATCAAGGTCAGGTGGTCCTAATACCTAATGCCTTTCATCCACCTCATGAAAAGAGCTGATTATAGAATCATCTTCTATTTTCAATCACAAATAAATTGCATACAGAGTCAGGAAAGGATACTGTCAAAATCAGATCTATGCCAAATTTGCTTTTTTCAATTCCCCAACATACACACACACACACAAAGCAAAACAAACAAAAAAAAACCACTAATGTTCTGTTGTTTGATAGTACTTGAAAGTGTTCTCGGCACTGCGTAGAACAAACCCTTGGTTTCAAACATTACCCATGAATATAGAAAGCCAAATTTAAGCAATTTCAAGTTGCCCTTGGAGTTTAGTCCAAAATCCTCACTGATATGACTCAGTGTTCTCATCAATGAAAGGATTGTCAACAGGGTCTTCATCAGGTCATTGACCTCTCAGGCCCTGTGATCCCTCATGTGAAAAATTAGAAGCTTGAACTAGGTCATTTCTAAGATTTCTTCTCTGAATGCATGGTCTTCCAAATGCACTTGCAGATGTATCTTCTCTTAACTTGGAAGAAAAATATTTTGAAATTCTATTTTTTCATAGTATTTTCTCCTTCCCATTCAAGAAAATATAAGTTCACATATGCACTAGACTAGAAATAAGAAGTTTTCTATGTATAATTCCTTTCCTAGTTTTTATTTCCAAAGAGATAAGGCCCTATAGAAAAAAAGGCTTAGAGAGATGAAAGTCAAAGAATCAGAGTTCTGTAAATCTAGAGAGCAGAAGATACGTAGCTGCTTCTCTCTGGCAATGGCCAAGAGGTAACAGTTCTGCCAAGAAAGACCCTTGGAGATACCCTAACTTACTATTTAGCCAGTTTTTTCATCACTGTGACCAAAAGACCTGACAAGAAGTAAAAGATTATTTGGGCCTTCTCAGCTTCAGAGGTCTTAGTCCATTGCTCTAGCTGACTCCATTGCTCTGGGCCCAAGGTGAGGCAGAAAACATCATGGTGGATGAGTGTGGAGGAAGAAAGCTGTTCAGGACATTACAGTCAGGAAGCAGAGAGAGACTTGGCTCACCAGGGGATTAAAATATATACCCCAAATTATATACCCCCAAAATATATACCCCCAAAATATATACCCCAATGACCCGCCTCCTCTAGCCACACCTTACCTGCCTACAGTTACCACCCAGTTAATCCCTATCATCAGATTAATGTACTGATTAGATTAAGGTTCTCATAATCTAATCATTTCACCACTAAACTTTCCTGCATTGTCTCACACATGAGCTTTTGGTGTGGGGGGGCACCCCATATCTGAACCATAACACTTACTATACAATGTGCCAAGTATAATACAAAAACATTAGGCCCACCAGCTCTGAAGAGATCATTTGGTCCTGGACAATGATGTCCTCATATGGAACCACTGTGCAGAAAACATATGACCCAAGAAGGCTTGCCAACATCAACACTGCCTAAGATCACAGCACTTGGAGAGCTCAAGATTTAGTGAGATTGAATTGCATACCCTTAGGTTGGGGGCTTCAGCTGAAATCAGGTTGATTTCCAAAAAATTTTTTTTAAAAATTGGACTTCTGAGTTACATAACTGCAATTTCTGTCATTAAAGTATGTTCACCAGTATCAAGGGCAATGCCATCTGGTTAACAATGGTATTGCAGAGAGGAAAGTATCACAGGCAGAGGAATCTGCTTGCTGAGAACTGTATGCAACTGGCAGAAAAGAGAAACTCCCCTTGACTTTGGGGGGAAGGTATGAAAAGTTTTGACTGGGCAAAACTATGCTTTTATTAGAAAAAAATAATGATTTGAGAGTGGAATACTTTAGATAAATTAGGAACAGTAAATACTTCCTGGTGTTATGGACTGGTTCTGAAAAATCCCCCCCCCAAAGCTCAAATTTTAGAAATATGATCCCTAATACTGCAAGGTCCAGAAGTAGGACTTTTAGGCAATTATTAGGGTTCTGCCCTCATCAGTGGACTAATTCACTTGTTGGATTAGTCCATGGATAGCCAGGACTACTGGATGGTAACTGTAGGCAGGCAGGGAATGACTGAAAGAAGGTTATTGGGCTATATCCTGTCCCTGGCTCTTCCAGCTTTTTCTTTTAAAGGTATTCAGTCATTCTTTTCTTTAGTCACAGAGCCTAGCACTTAATAAACAAATTTTAAATGATTAATTCACTTCAATTTTTAGTTACTGATATAATTGTTCATTTAAGTTATGTTATTATACTAAGAATGGTCTCAGGAATAAATTTTCAATGTTTATATAATCATAGCTACTTTATCAAACCCAGCTTTTGGCATTCTGTTATCTCTTACTGTCCAATGAAAACACACATCTCATAATTAAAGAGAAGCATAGGCTAATATCCCCAGTAAAGATAAATAACTAGCAAATGCATGAACGAAATTTCTCCTTATGCTTTTATTGGAAAGAATAATGATTTGAGAGTGGAATACTTTAGATATATTAGGAACAGAAAATACTTCCTTTCTGTTCTCTGCAGATAACACCCAAAACATCAATATGAATAAAACCAGAATACATATACAACCCAGAGCAACAATATGTTAAAATGGAAAATAATGGACTGGAAATAGCCATTCCTCAAGGATATAAGCCAACATAATACATACAGGCATTAAGAATTAAGAAACACCTGGTGTTATGGATTGGATCTGAAGTCCCCCAAAAGCTCATATTTTAAAAATATGATCCCTAATACTGCAAGGTCCAGAGGTAGGACTTTTAGGCAATTATTAGGGTTCTATCCTCATCTGTGGACTAATCCACTTGTTGGATTAATCCATTGATAGCCAGGACTATTGGATGGTGACTGTAAGCAGGCAGGGCATGACTGAAAGAAGGTTATGGGGCTATATCTTGTCCCTGGTGTTCTTCTCTTTCTTTCTCTCTCTCTCTCTCTCTCTCTCTCTCTCTCTTTCTCTCTCTCTCTCTCTCTCTCTCTCTCTCTCTCCCTCTCTCCCTCTCTCTCTCTTTTTCTAGATGCCTAAGCTAACCAGCTTTCCCCCATCATAATGCTCTTTCTCACCTGAGGCCCAGAGCAATAGAATTGGCCAACAATAGACTGAGACCTCTGAACCATAAACACAAAGTAAAATAAACTTTTGCTTCTCTAAATTGTTCTTATCAGGTATTTTGGTTATAGCCACAAAAGCCAAATAATACACCTGGTAAAGTAGAAGGCATAGGTGAGGCAGCAGTTTGAAGAAAAAGAGATTATTTGGAAATCAGTATAAGAAGCAATAAGACCCATGTTATTACTCTACACTGACAGATGAATATACCTGCAATCTCTCAAGGAGATGGACAGCATTTAACTAGGAAAAAAATGAATGAGAAGCTACAGAAGTAAGGATACCATGCACAAAGAGGCACTGAACCAAAAGCAACAACTCATTTGAGAGTCTATACCCTGGGGATAAAGACCTACCTAAGCCCTTTTTCTCTGGCCAGTTCCAAAATTCTAGCAGTTCAGTCTTTACCCCTCAAATAGTGAACTGGAGAGTATTTCCCTAAAATTGAACCACCCCAGAATAAAGAAGATAAAAGATTAACATGTGAAGATTTCCAACCAAGAAGATTAATAACCATGATTGTGCTAGGAGGACTATTGGTGAACAATATCAATATTTAGTGGCTTTAAGAAGATTTTAACCATCACTATTAAAGTGAATGGACAGACAGGAATCATTAGAAGCAAAGAAATAATGTCTCCAACATGAAAAGCAGAAAAAAAATAAATAATGCAGGAAATGGTGGAAATCTTTAAAGTAAAAATAGCTACATTATCATCAGAGGGAAAATAAAAGTTTATTGCATTCATTTAAAAAGAACAAGAATGGTACTTTTATAAAGGACTTTTCAGAAAAAAGAAAACTCCAAGTAATTGAACAATACAATTACCAATCAAAGATTTTAGTGAAATGGTGGGAGGCAAAGTCAAGGAACTCTCTGCAAAAAAAAAAAAGGGGGAAGACTGAACAAAAACTTGAAAAACAGAACACCAATGCCAGGCATGTTGGTGTGCCTGTAATCCCAGTGACGTGGGAGGCTGCGGCAAGGTCAAAGCCAGCCTCAGTAATTTAGTGAGTGTAAGCTTGCCGCGATTTCGGCACCAAATGTAAGCTCACAGGTGGCTGGCCAAACTGAAGTCAGACAAAAGTAGCAGAACCAAACTTTATTGGAGTTTGCTCTCCTGGGCAAAATTCCCAGCCCTCCTGGGTAAAAGTCGGGGTGGAAAAGCCATAGAAAATCGCGCGTGGCTCTAGCTGCCCAGGGATTTTATGGGGCCGGAATAGGCTAGAGGTTTGGCCCAGGAATAGGTGGACCAGGTGGAAGTAAGGATCAGCAAGTCTTATCCATTTGCTTCTATTGGTTGCTTTGGAGCGCCTGCAGTAGGTTGCCAGGTGTCCTTGCCTCCTCCCCTGCAGCTACTTAAATCCAACCTGACAGTGAGGCCCTAAGGAACTTAGTGAGACCTTGTCTCAAAATAAAAAATAAAAAGGGCTGGGGATATGGCTCAGTGGTTAAGTGCCCCTGGTTTGTACCAGGGTTCAATCCCTGGTACCAAAAAAGAAAATATAGTAGAAGTCAAAGAAAGAAAAAACAATACAAGAAAAAAAATCCTGGGATGATTTGTTTGAAAGGGTCCACCAAGCACCCAGACTACTATATGAAAAAGATAACACTAAGGCAGATGTTTTGAAACTGTGAATAAGGAATAAACCCTAAAGATTTTTAGGGAGAACAAAAGTTCACAAATGATCAGGAATCTGCATTGCACTGCATATCCCAGCAGTTTTGGAAACTGTAATGCTATGGGGCAAATTATTTTTTCTGATACAGGAGATTGAATCTAGGGGTGTTTAGCATTGAGCTACATCACCAGTCCTTTTTATTTGTTTTATTTGAGACAAGGTCTTGCTAAATTGCCCAAGGCTAGCCTCAAATTTGTGATCCTAATATCTTAGCCTCTCAAGTAGCTAGGATTACAGGTGTATACCACCACGCCTGGCCTAGGGAACAATTTTGAAAAGAAAATTCATTTTTACCTAAAATTCTGTACCCAGGCAAGCTATCAGTCTAGTCTAAAAGTAGGATTTTAAAAATATTCAGATACAAAATTTCAAATGCATTTCTTTCCTTGAGGCTTTCCTAAGGAAACTGCAGAAGAATATGCTCAAGTAAACAAGGGAATAACCAAGAAAAAGGGACCCTTCAGAGAAATGAAGACTCCAACATAGGATAAAGCAGAGAAATTCCAGGAAGATGGTAAAGTGAAATGCAAAGATAACCATTGTGAAATGCAAAGATGAACACCCTATGTTTGGGAAAACTCCCTGGATATTTTCTTTTGTTACTTCAATGTAAGACAAGTATCCAATCTTTGCTAGTGACCTGTCCAGATTGGGACTGAAGGGACTAAAATTTTATCTTCCAAATGTGTATGGATATTGAATTAAGAGACATTTACAATGCTATTGTAAGTTTTTTAGAATTAGGCATGCATGCATTCTTCTCATAAAATACAAAGCTAAAATTTTAAAGACAGCTAATTCCAGTAGTTCATCTTAAATCCTTCATAAAAAACATAAAAGTGTGAGTTGGGTATAGTAGCGCATGCCTGTCTATAATCCCAGCTACTTAGGACTCTGAGGCAGGAGGATTACAAGTTCAATGCCAGCCTTAGAGACTTAGTATGACTCTGTCTCGCAATACTGAATAAAAAAAGGCTGGGGATGTAGCTTAGTGGTAGCATGCCCCTGGCTTCAATCCTCAGTACCACAAAAATAGAAGAAGAAAAATCTATACTCTGAATAAAATACAAACTAGCCACAGTACAGGAAAACTTATACATACTTTCCTTTACTCATAACTAATACTGATTCTCCTTTACTTGAAAGAAAGTCAATGATTTCTTTTAAATGAGGGAAATCATGAAATTGTAGCTTCTTTACTACTAAACATCAGCCAATCTGATGATCAGTGAAGTACTTTATTACTATTTATATGATTTGAAGAAGTGAGCCACTATTTGTGGAGCTTCTGAACATTTAGTTTGGAAGTCCTTTGGACTATGTTTGGGAAAACTACCTGGATATCTCCTTTTGTTACTTCAAAGTAAGGTTAAGTATCTAATCTTTGCTTTTGGAGAAAAACGGGAGATCATTCTATCTCTAAATGCAAACAGTTCCAACTGAGAAGTTCACTGGTGAGTTTAGTTGTGTACACCACAGGTTTCTGTAACTGGACTGTGCCCTGGAGGGAAAGACGGTTATTGTAGAGAAGGTTCTCCACGTTCCCCTCCTCTCAATTAGCACATGCACAGTCACACTGGGTTATTTAAGGCTGAATGACTAACACCTTTAAAACGGTGCTGGGTACTGTTGTGATTGCTCAGGCTGGAGAAGAAAGTGTGCACTGGCCCTGGTTTGGAGGCAGTTAAGGAGGAGGGCTGTTTGTGTTTTTTTTAACAAATGATAAGAAAGAACTATTGCTGGGCACAAACAGTAAATGCTAGGACAGCTCTTGATGAAGGGTCATGAAGAATGACAGGGGGGGCTTCTACCACCATGACGATGCCAGCCAAAGAGATGGTTTTACCCCAGATTACCTGATCCCATAGTAGAACATGAACTACATATCTCCTTTACTTCAGTTTTTAGTTGAGTATTCCTTTTTATTTTTAATGAAGAAGATAGAGTTCTGCTCTCTGGTCGGAATAGTCTTGATTGGATATTTTATTTTTTATAAGCTTGCTTTTCACTTAAATTTGCCTATTGAGCCATAAGACAAATCAGGTACAACTAGTTATCTAGCTAGAACTACTGAAATAAAATTTGTCCAGATGAAAATAAAAAATTCTATCTCTTAAAAATTAAATTTTGAATCACCATGTGATCCAGCAGTTCCACAAATGGGTATATGCTCAAAAAGATAAAAAAACACCTACTCCCTACTCAAAGAGGTACACATATATGCATAACCATAGCAGAATTATTCACAATAGCCAAAAGGTAGAAATACCACCAGTGCGTATCAGTGGGGTGAATACACACCAATGGAGATAGATACAGAGGATGGAATATTATTGAACCATAAAAAGAAATGAAGTATTCATACATGCTACTGCATTGATGAATCTCAAACATCATGCCACGTGAAAGAAGGCAAACTCAAAAGGACGTGTGCTTTCATCAACATGAAACATCCTGAAGAGAAAGTCCACACTAGTGGTTGCCAGTGGCAGGGGATTAGAGGGAATGGAAAATAATAGTTTAATAGGTAGGGGCCTCCCTTTGGGATGATGAAAATATTTTGAAACTGGGGAGAGGTGGTTCTTGTACAACACTGTGAATGTACCAAGGGCCACTGAATTGCTCAACAAAATTGGCTGATTTTATGTTATGTGGATTTTACCTTCACATTAATAACATCTCAGAATAATAAGTTATGCTCAAACATAAAATTCAACAAAGCATGATGATTTGTGCTCGTGTTTATGATTATTATTTCTCATGAAACAAAAATAACACTGAAAAAGACCCCAAAATAAATTCATCTAGGAAAGAAGATCATATTGAGGGAGAAAGTTGGAGAAAGAAAAAAAAATCTACAGGAAAAGAGTATTGCAAAGAAAGGCAATCTATTGTTTCTTTCCTTAAGAGCATGATCTTCTTTGATATGTCAGGGAAAACAAACATATACCACCAGATGGTCTTAGAAACTACAGAACAATTAAAAACCCATTTTATAACCAGAACCTTAAAATAGTACTTTAGCATGGTGGTCCTCAACAAAAATAGTCGCTATCTCTTCCACAAACAAATCACCACCAGAGGTATAAAAGCAAGCACAACCTACAAATTTGCAGTGTTTTTTCAGTATATCGTTCAAAAAGAGAATTCTGCTAGAAAGACAAAGCAGGCAGTGTGATTAATTCACATATGAGTTCAGTCTTATTACAGTCATTACCTTCTAAGTAGAGATAGAATGCAAACAACACAGTATTTCTTTTTAGACTGCTCTTATCAATTCCTGATATTAAAATAATTATTTTAAGCTGTTATAGCCCACAGGCAAAATGAAATAGCATAGGAACTATAAAGCTTTGTAAAACAAAACATATAAGTAGTTAAACTGGGCTTATCACACCCCCGCCAGATAAAAAGCTGATCATCAGTCAGAAGACAAGGGCATTTATCCTGTAGGAAAGAGCATTTGCATTTCTATAATGTGAAATTACTCCTGCACTAAAAGATCTTGCTGTTGAAGAAACATAATGTATTTTTCCCAAAAAACAATTTTTAAATGGTACTTCAAGGCTGGCGTTTCTTTTGCACAAAACTGAAACAAAAATCATCTACTTCCACAGTGCAATAAATTTTTAGGAGTCATTGTTCTTCAACAGAGATAAAAAGCTGTACTATTAATGTGTGTGATTTTTCTAGATAATATTAAAAGCAATGCAATTACAGTTATGGTAATTGATATGGTTCTTACATGATAATGATCACAGGTCAAGAGTTTAAAACATTAAGCAGAACACACTTGGCACTATTTGAAGTCAAGTAAGTGATTTGTAGTTTGGCTTTGCCATAGCAAACCTGGACCCTCACTCCCCCAACTGCTTGAGGTGGTAGTGGTGAAAGTTGCTTAGAAATCCCATTCCCTCCTATTTCATTAATGCTCTTATCTCCCCCAAACCAGAACTGTTCTTTCCTTAGGAAAAAGTGTAATTCTCAGTTATCTGGGCAAATGCACAATGAGGATAAATTCATTTCACATTAATCTCAAACCCCAATTTCAGCCCCACTTTATTAGTGTCCTGGGCTCACCTAGTAGATTGACTCAACAGAAACCGTAGGTTAAAATGAATAAATAATCTCTTGCTTCATTCTGAATGACAGCCCCTAACAAAATGGTGGGGACCTCTCAAGGCCCCCAGGGGGCCATTCAGAGCCTGTTATTTTGTCCCTGCAGCTACACCTCCCGATGTGGAACCTGGTGCTACGCTTTCTGACAGAGGAAGCAGAATGCAGCACAATTTAATTAGACCATTTGGAGTATTCATTTGCTTGGGTATTTATGAACCGAAGCCAGTAGAGCCAAAGCATTTACTCAGGTGTAAGAAATGAAGAAAGAAAGATCATTACTCTGATGTGACAGATAACAGGAAACTCTAAGGAAAAAAGAATCTCAAAGAGAATTCACGTTTTCAATAAACTGAAGATCACAGTTTAATGTGCCTATGACACAGGATGACTCTTGAGCCTGCAATTAACACTATGCGATGTTACCATGAGCCAGAAAAAAAAAAATCTATGGCATTATCATATTAAAACATTGACATACTTAAAAATTA
Source organism: Glaucomys volans (assembly GCA_020662805.1). Taxonomy (NCBI): domain Eukaryota; kingdom Metazoa; phylum Chordata; class Mammalia; order Rodentia; family Sciuridae; genus Glaucomys; species Glaucomys volans. Next base: position 59,872 of record JAJEJO010001564.1, read on the forward strand.
CTAAGTATATGAGAAAATGTTAACAGCATTATTAGTCAAGTTTATTATGAAGCACTAAGACTATGAGTATTTTGTACTTATTTATATTTTTAATTTTCCCCAAATAAATATATGTTGCCTTTGTAGTAAGAAAAAAATCAATGATAATTTGTTCTTTAATTTTAAAAATTAATAGCATATACTCTCACTGAGCTGGAGTTTCTAACTGGTTATCAAACTGTCTTCTCCAGAGTGCACGGATATTCAGACTCCATGTCCAAAAGTTTCATTTTGTGAATTAGGATTTCCCTTCTTAAGATTTCTTCTTTAAAAAAATGCTTTCACTACTTTTTAAAAAAACAATTGAGGTTCCAGAAATGGTGTTCTGAGAAATAAGATGGAGAAGTACAGGCAGATTGGAGTGGTGGGGAAAGGTGCCTTTGGCTGTGCACCTGTACCTACAAAAGGCTAACCAGAGACAGAGAGATCATCAAGCAGATCCCAGCAGAGCAGATGACCCAGGAAAGTGGCAAGCATCCCAGAATGAGTGTCAGGTGCTCAAACTCCTCAATCACCCCAAGGTCACTGAGTATGAGAACATCCTAGAGGACAAGGATTGCCATGGAGTATGCACCAAGTGGCACTGTAGCCAAGTCCATCCAAAAGCACTGCAATTCCCTGCTGGAGGAAGAGAACATCCTGCACTTTTTGTGCAGATTCTGCTTGCCCTGCTTCATGTGCATGCCCACCTCATCCTGCATTGGGACCTCAAGACCCAGAACATTCTTCTTGACAAACACCACAGGATTGTCAAAATTGGTGACTTTGGCATCTCCAAGATCCTCAGGCACTTGGAGAGAATCTTGAGGGTGCTAGAAGTCTTGAGCGTCAGAGCCTATTGTACATCCCGAGCTCTTCCTTTTCCCTCCTAAAACCTTGGCTTAGCCAGGTGTGGTGGTGCATGCTAAGATGGAAAGTTGAGGCCGTATTCAGCAATTTAGCAAGACTCTGTCTCAAAATGAAAAATAAAAAGGGCTGGGGATGTAACTCACTGGTAAAGCACCCCTGGGTTCAACCCCCAATACCAGAATAAGCAAATTAAAAAATAATAATAATTGGAAGCTATTATTGTATTTTAGACAGTTTCTGGGAGTATACTATAGGCAGAGTTCTGTATAAAAAGAACTGAGTCACATAGAAATTGTGATTTTCCTATTGCATGTTCTCTCTCTGTCTCACACACGCGCGCACACACACATACACACACACACAAACACATACACATACACAAACACTTCCACTTTCCTTTAATCAATATTCCGTTTTTCCTTCCATGCATAAACCTCAGCCTCGTGCTGGTTCTTACTTATCTTAATTCTATACTCCCAAAGCTCAGAAACTGAGCTAGCAAAATGAGAGAAGGAAATATATTTACATTTATTTATTAACATATTCTTTCCTTGAGTATATGGAGTGAAGGGAGAAAATAGTTGCTAACTGAAAATTTTAGGGGTGATTATCAGGCTGATCCTGCTTGGGATTTAAATTTAATAAGTATTTGACCTCATAAGGCTGCAGTTATATAAGGTTCCAAATATGACAGATGATAGGAGCAACATAGAGAGCACAATGATTATATAACCCCAGCCCCCAAATGAAAGAAAAACTAGGTGCACACAGCCATAAAACTAAACCATGAAACTTCAATGGCAACAACTGGCAGATCTCTTTCTTCTAAGGAACATCAATGTGCATCTGAATTTCTGATGGTAGCATCAACATAGACTGAACATAGTTTTTCTCTTATAAAATGAAGTATGCTACTCACATTTAATTTAACTTCCAAACTTCCTTTTTTGGACATTGACTACACACACACACACACACACACACACATACACACACACATATGTGCACACATGTACACATACCCACATGTATTTATCCCTTTTAGGCCAAGAGAGATGGAAGTTTAATTATGAAAATTCATTTGGCTCATCAAATACAAAACCTGAACAAAGGAGTTAATTCTATCAGGCTATTGCAACAAAGGGAGCATCCCAGATCTGAAGATCAGCGTGTCTCAGCAGGGTAGCTTTGTTTTATACTTTTATAGGCAGGTATAAACAAGATATAGATGGGGTAGTTTACAATTGGGATTGATTTTGCAATCAGAAGTCTCAATCAACTTAATAGGAAATGTTTGTCTCTGTGTCTGGCTGGTTTCAGGGGCACAAACAGTTCAGCTAATCATTCATAAGACAAAGTAGGGGAACTGGAGGACCCCTGTTTGGTCTTGTCAAGGTAAATAAGGTAACTGTCGTGAATCTTACAGCATCATGAGAGTCAAACATGAACAGCAAGTCTTCTCTAAGCCACGTGGGGAAAGGTGGCTCTCTGCAGCAAGCTGTTGCCCACAACACAAAACCATTGCTGTTTTCAGAGCTCAGGTGAAGTTCAAAACTGGCAGGCACAATGAACTTCTGAGGAAAGAACTGAGGACTTGAGAGCATCACATGAAAAACACAACTTCACGTGTAAAACTAATTAATCATTATAAATAACACTCACTTTAGTTTAGTACTTGTGCATTTTACCACTTGCAGAAGTTGGAAAAAAAAAAGTTTTGAATGCATTTCTTCCCACTGCGTGGGGATAGAAGGAATGTGATAAAAATTGACGGCACCTAACGGGCAAAAGAGCAGGTTGCTCACCAAACTGTGTTATCAACATTAAGTAGTTACCATTTTTTTTTAGTAAAGCAACATGGTACAGAGAAAAGAACACCAATGAAATTAGGGTGCAAATCCAAGGTATTTCATTTTGACCTCGGCAGGGTGACTTTTGGTGATTTAACTTCTTTGTGCTTGATCTAAAAAGAGAAGTAAGGCTTATTTTGAAAGAGCTCCTTGGTTAGAGAGCAGGAATGCAAGCCCCATGTAAAATTTGCCTGGAACATGGAAGGTATTCAGTGATGGGGCCTCAATCCCCTGCCAAAGCTGAATGATCCCATGCTAAATCATGAATCCTTTCACTGTTCAGGGATAGTTGTATGTATGTTTTTATAAATACTGGAGTGTATGCATATTAAGTCGAACTCTCTCCAGTGAGTAAATTAAAGATGTCAGTCTTGAGGGCTATCAGTGGTCACATCTCTTATCATATGAAGAAAGCCAGTCTATACTAAGGAGGAAAGCAGAAGTTGATACGGAGAAAAATCAAAGACAGAGAATCTTGATGGAGTTCAAGGTCCTACTTATCTTTTTCCCAACTTCAAACTTCCTAGCTTGGCTATACTGAAGGTTGGGTTTATGTCCCACAATTTTAATTAATAGAGGCAGCACCTGTTATTCTTTTAATACCAGGCAGGATGCCATGAATAAAATAGGAACAGCTGAAGATAAAAGTTCCCTTCCCAAGTTCACCTCCTAATTAATAACCTATTCCATCACTAATTCTCTGCTTTGAATGTGTAACAGAAATGCAAGAATCTTAAATATAGTCAACAAATACTTTGTCAAAAGATGTTTTTGCACATATTTGGATTCACTTCATTGGAATTCATCTTTGAAGAGTAAATTTCATCTTGACTCTAGTGCCAATCTTCCCAGTGGAGTTTTTAAAGTAAGCTAATGGTTTTGATGTACATCCAACTCAAGCTGCATAATACACTATTACATAGGCTGTTCCATCTGGGAAACACTGAGAGATAAAGGGAATATATCTGATTATTTGCTTCATACAAATTGCTACTCTGAAAATTAGCTTTTTAATGTAGAAAATAAGATCCTATTTAATGCTTCTTATCAGGCTTAGCCTTTTCAGATGTTCAAGGGTTTCCAACTGAATATTGACATGTAGCAAAATGCTATTTATTATATATGCAATAGAGATATTTCAGACTATGCAAATAAGAGCAATTATTTTGCCAACCTGCATCCAGAGTTATTCTTAAGAGTTGTTTTCTGAGACTTGGGAACTGAAAGAACCAGAGATAAACGTAAGGTACCTAGTACTGACTAGGAAACAATAAATTTATTCTAACTGTAATTACTCTGGGTAGCAATAAACAGGTAAAAGCCAAACACACCTCCAACAGTAATGTGCTTCGTGTACGGAATGTACTGTGAGCTAAACCCTCTGTAAAAGAAATTGTAACTTATTTATATACCATACAAAGAAATAAAAATAAAAAAGAAAACACAAATTCATACCATTGTGTACCCCTGTGGTGCAGAATAAAACACTTCTGAAATGAGAACACTGCTGTCAATGGTGATACTTTGTCTTAAAAGTTTTGAGTTATCTGGGTTTGTACTTTGGGTTATCATTTTTTAAATAATTAAGCAAAATGTTTCACAACTTTTAGAAATCATTACCAGAACACCAAACTGTTTCATAATTAAAATTAAATAGGTAAAATAATAGATTTTGCCTTTTTTGTCAAGAAGAACTTACCACTGCATCCCTAACCAGAAGAAATCAAGCACAGGCATTCTGTATGAGACAGAATACTCCAGAGAAACAGGATGTAATAAGTTCATTTGGTGGAGAGGTTTTATTATAAGGAATTGATTCATAGGATTATGGAGGCTGGAAAGTCCTCAAATCTGCAAAGTGAGCAGGTGGAAGAAGAGAGCCAAGCTTCCACCTGAAGGCTAGTGGATGTAAAAGCTGAAGCTGCAGATGAAGTCCCAAAGCAATGGGCCAGTGAATTCTCTTACTCAGAAGGCAAAGGGTGGGTCTTTTTGTTCTACCCAGGCTTTCAACTAATTGAAGGAGGCCCACCCACATTGTGGAGGGCAATTTGGTTTACTTGAGTCAACAGATTCAAATGTCAATCTCACCCCAAAACACACTTTAGCCGACATATAAAATCCTCACATACACATATATCTTCTCAACACCAGGCCCCTCCAGAGTCACCTGCACAGTTCTCATTCACTGTCACAACTTCCTTCATTTGAGGGCATCCTTTGACTATACAAGGCCAGGAAAGATACAGGCTGAAGTATCAGGAAATAAATGCTCAGTGGTTACCCTTAACAACTGAGGGGTGGAGTTGGTGGATAACCTCACCTTGTCACTAATAATGGCATTCAGAGACCCAGTCCACACACCTGTAAGGGGAGGATCCCTTCCCGGCCTCATTTCCCTTCTCCCTCACAGTGCTTCCTTAGGATCATCTACTCAAGTTGCTGCTGGCCCCCAAAACCTTGTCTCAGCATCTGCTTTGGGAGACCGAAATAAAGATAATCTCCAAGGAGTTTGTTTTACTCTACATTTCCCCCTTCCCCTCCTCCTATCTCCTTCCTAATTTCTGTCCCCAATTCACAGGAAGAGAGTTCATCTCTGTAGTTTTTTTTTTAAGTTGATCTCTATTTACATAGAGAAGCAAGATTAGAAATAAGGGATTACCTCCTTTTCTATTTTCTCTATCTAAAGGCTGCACTTTTAGCAATGCATCCACACAAACCCCACAGTTCCATATTCTTCCCATAAACACACAAAGACTACTCAGACATATCTGTGAACCTGAATAAAGGTATTCATAGAGATGCTTAATCTAGCTATTTGTGAAGAACAGATTTGTGGATGAATGATAAGTAAGTGACTAACACCCAGTTGTACAAGTGGACACCTGGATCCAAAAGCAAGGGCTCTCACTGGTAAAAATTGGAAAGGTCATTGAACCAAACAGAAGAGTCCAAGTGGAAGGGCCTACCTCCAGCTCCAGTGCTGTTGATGTAAATGCCACACACAGCAAATCTCATCACCACTGTGCCCTAACTTGAATCAAGAGTATCAGACAGTCCAACACTAAGAGCTTTGGTCTACAAAGTAGAGGGATAGTTGGATGGAAAATCAAACTCAACAGTAACTGACACTTGACATTGGCAAATTACAATTGTAACTGAAATAAATGCAGCAATGATACTTATACCTAATAGATGATTACTTGTAATGCAATGGGAACTTGGCCTTAAAAGCATAGCAATAGGGCTGGAATTGTAGCTCAGTGGTAGAGCGCTTGCCAAGCATGTGTGAGGCATGGGATTTGATCCTCAGCACTGCACATAAATAAATAAAATAAAGGTCTATCAAAACTAAAAAAAAAAAAAAAACATGTCAAGGGGAGGGAGGGATGAGGAAGGAGATAGCAGACTGAGGCAGACAGTATTACCCTATGTATGTGTATGATTACATGAATGCTGTGAAGGTACATTTGCACAACCATGGAAATAAAAAGTTGTACCCCATTCGTGTACAATGTATCAAAATGCAGTCTGTAAAAATTAAAAATTAAAATCTGAAAAAATAGTACATACAATTGTGTATAGCACATAATACTCAGTAATTATATTAAACAACTATGTTACTTTAAAAAAAGAGCATATCAATAAGCCAGGTGCTATGGCACATGCCTGCAATTCCAACCACTTGGGAGACTGAGGCAGGAGGATCACCAATTTCAAGATCAGCCTCAGCAACTTAGAGAGACCCTGTCTCAAATAAAAATTCAAAAAGAGCTGTGGATAGAGCTCAGTGGTAGAGTACCTCTGGGTTCAGTCCCCAGTGCTGCCAAAAAATAAAAGTCACTTTAATAGGTTCTATGCCCAACATAAGTAATATCGAAGAGGGGCTCAAAAATCTGAAGACTCAGGTATCTTTGTTTTCTTTCCCTAAGAAAAGATGATGGTCCAAACCATGGACTTTTATGTTTTTTCAGCATTAGAAATCTTTAGCAAAATGAACTTTTAGGTAGAAATGCAATTTGTAGAAGAACTGATATACATTAATTCAGTCAACAAATATTTATTGGATATGAGATATTGTCCAAGTATTGAGGACTCAGCAGTGAACACCATAGACAAAAACTCCAGACCTCATGGAACTCACACTTCAGACAATAGACTTTCTGGTTGAAGGATGTACCAGAGCTAACAGAGGCAAAGCACAGAGTCCCTGGGCTTTTGAGCAGGCGTAAGAACCTCCTGGCACACTTGTGTAGGAGCAGGTTCCCAACTTCCCTCCTCCACCCAACCCTCCAAAGTCTGATTCTGGAGGTCTCCAGGAAGGAAATGTTTTTAAAGTACTCCCAAGTATTTGATGCAGGTGATTCACTGCTCTGGAGAAACACTGCTCTAGAGTCTCCCAAATGTAGTTTACAAACTATATGCCTAGATGATTTCTCTAGGTCTGGCCCTTCTGTCCTGATTCTCAAATGGTCAGCAATGAACATATCTGCTGGATATCCCCATTGAACTAGAACCTGGGAAGTTCATGAAGGTTAGTTAAAAGTATTCTTTGTGCCAAATTCAGAGTCAAATAAAAGCAAAGTATCAAGCTTCATATCTTAGACCCTACAGTGGGTCTGAAAAATACTGTTAACAGTAAACAGATGGGGACCTGTTAACTGCAGTTCAACAGAGTTCTCAGATGTCTGGCACACACCTCCGCACATAAACTTATCTTATTTTGTGTCTTTTTCTGTCCTGGTTTTCTATTATCAGTACTTGTTCATGAAATATGGGCACTGTGATTTATGTTAGCCATTATGTCTGTTTGTCCCAGTACAAATACTTGTCACAAAGTTGACATTAAAGCTTCTGAAATCCTTGAGTAAGTGAGACAAAGAATGATTGAACAAGTGAATTAACAAATGAATAAACCAATTTCTCCTTTGTCTGCTTCCTCATATTGCCAATGAGTGGGTCTCTGCCTCTCCCCATGATGTCCTGTTTCCTTTCCCAGTGTCCAATTCTAATATTGAAAGAAGGAAAGGAAAGAATGAGGGGAAAAAATCAGGCAAATGTTGACAGCTGCTTCTAAAAACTGCCCCAAAATGATGACAGAATGCTCTTTCCCACATGGCTTCATGGCTTGTAAATCCTGGATTTGGCTACATTTCAAATCAAATCTGCAAAAATATATCTATCAAAATGAAAGCCGTATGTAAGGCAGTTTGTAAGAGCTGGCACCAGGGTTCATAGGTTCCACAGCACACCCTTCTCCAGTGCAAGAATTGTTCACCTTTGAGGTAATCCTCCTCAAAATTTGATGGTGATGATTGATAAAGTTAACAGAAAAAAAAAAAAAAAAAAAAAAAAACCTCCAACTATTTGCTTAGGTATCACTGCCCTCTGCTGGATAGAATTAGAAGCTTCAAAAATTTTCCAGAACCTTGAAGAGGAAGTTGTTGTTTTGTTTTGTTTTTATAATTATATACTTTCTTTTTTTTTTTTTGTATTTTATTTTATTTTTTTTTATTTACTTAT
>JAJEJO010001564.1:68229-89933 GCA_020662805.1 Glaucomys volans
CCTCTATGCTAGCTATCTTTCCTCCATTCTTGCCATCTTTCCCCCCCACATTATGCATCATCATTCATTTATCAGAGAGACCATTCGGCTTTTGGATTTTTGGGATTGGCTGATCTCACTTAGCATAAGAGTTTCCAACATCATCCATTTACCAACAAATGTCATAATTTTATTCTTCTTTATGGCTGAGTAATATTCAATTGTGTATATATACCACAGTTTCTTTATCCATTCATCTACTAAAGGGCATCTAGGTTGATTCCACAATCTAGCTATTGTGAATTGAGCAGCTATGAACATTGATGTGGCTGCATCACTGAGGCAATCTGATTTTAAGTCCTTTGGGTATAAGCCAAGGAGTGGGATAGCAGGGTCAAATGGTGGATCCATTCCAAGTTTTCTAAGGAATCTCCACACTGCTTTCCAGAGTGGCTGCACCAACTTGCACTCCCACCAGCAATGTAAGAGTGTACCCTTTTCCCCACATCCTCGCCAACACCTGTTGTTGCCTGTGTTATATACTTTCTTGATTTATTTACTCTTTCTTAGCTTTTCCTCCAAAATACATCATCAAATTGTAAATTTTATTTTGTCTTAGGAGCTCTGAAGTTCAGATACATACTCAAATCTTGATTCTGCCATACAAAATTATCATGTAACTTTAGCAACTCTGTCAAAACAACTAAGCCTCAGTTTTCTCCAATGTAAAAAGAGAACAATAATGATAATAGTACTTCTTTAACAGAGTCATGGGTGGTTTTCTTCTGTATTTTTTTATTTTTAATTATTTTGTTGTTGTTCTAATTCGTTGTACATAACAGTAGAATGCACTTTGACACATATACATATGGAGTATAATTTCTCATTCTTCTAGTTGTACGTGATGTAGAATCAGACAGATCAGGTAGTCATATATGTACATAGGTTAATAATGCCTGCTGCATTCTACTATCCTGAGGAAGGGATTTTTTAAGTTATTCTTATCTAGTCAAATTCAAGACTAAAAACTAAGGATCAGTATTTGACTTTTTTCATTTTGACTTAGACTATGATAGAACTTAAAAATAGCATTGATTAGAAACAGCATTGTTTTTATTCAAAATTAATCCTGTTTTTATTCAAAATGGTAATATTTTCATCATCATGGATTTCTTGCATTGTTTGATTTTTTGCATTTTTATTCTTTTACATATTTTGTTTTTGATTGATATATAATAATTTTACATATTTATGGTGGTCAGTGTGCTACTTTGATATATGCATACCTTGTGTATTGAACAAATTAGGCTCATTAGCATACCTATCACCTTGCATATTTATTCCTTTGTGGCAAGAATATTCAAAATCCTTTCTTCTAGCTATGTTGAAATACATAGTTCACTATTGTTAACCATCACCACCCTCCTGTAGAATAGAACACCAGAATTAATTCTTCTTGTCCAACTATAACTTTGTACCTGTTATTGACCTATTTTTCCTATCCCACTTCCCCCAGCTTCTGGTAAGCATTATCACTTTTATAACACTTTTACATATCATATAAGAATAATCACAAATCCCAGCAAAAGGATAAATATCTGTTATGTGAAATGCACTGGACTAGATCTTAAGGGGATAAAAGGATAAGAAGAACACATTTCCCTGTAGGATCACCGGTTTAGGAAAATGTAGAGTTTTTTTACAAATAAGCACGCAAATTATAATCTCAAACTATAAAGTCTAGTAGAGTCAAGATCATAAGAGAAGAATTAAATGAAAGCTCAAGCAAGATTATAATCCAGGTGGAGCAATCAGGAATCCCTTCATAGAAGGTGGCAATATGTCATCCAAATACTAAATCAAGGATTAAACATTAGAAGGTAGAATTAGGAAGCAGGAGGGAAGGAGAGCAATTTAGAAAGAGGCTACAGTCCAAGCACAGTACAGGGGCAGGAGCATGTGTTTGTGCGTGTGTGCATGAGAGAGAGAAACAGAGAGACAGAGAGAGAGAGAGAGACTACAAATGTTCCAGTTTGCCTGCACAGACAAGGCATATGTAAGAGCAAAGGGACATAGGGCAGTGAGGTAGACCCAAATATGGAAACTGTTCTTAAGTATTTCTAACTGGAAGGAAAGTTCCTGAACAAAGGAAGACCATGATTCCCAAACCCTACTCCCCTACCTAAAGCTATTGCTTCAGACTGCTGGCCATTCCTTCATCAAGGGGACACCTCAATCCAAACCACTACCACTTCTAGAATCTTTTACCCATTGGGGCCGTTGGAACACTGACTGTATAGATCTGGGCAGCCCCTGGGGGCTGCTCAGGCACCCCAAGCAGTAATAGAGGTAGGACAGGCCCCACTGCTTATACATGGGTGTGCATTGAGACATCGGAGGAGATGGCAGACAAGCACCTTGGTACCACAGTTATTGACAGTAAAGAGGAGGAGGGACATCAAAAAGGAGGGCAAGAACATTAGTGTCCACGAACTGGGAGAGTAAGTACCATGAAGTCAAAGGCATGCACTGTTTAGCAGTGAGGAGGACACTGACCACCTGGGATAGAGGGCTTTCAGTGAAGCAGTGAGGACAGAGTTAAGGAATGAATTAGCAGCATAAACTCTAAGAGAAATGGGAGCAAAACAACACAAGAAATAAGGTCAATGCATATTTGCAAATTTTTTTACCCATGAGTTATAATTCTTTTTAATAGATGCAAATAGCAAGATGGAATTCATTACTAGAAGTCATAAAGAGATACTTTACTTGTGCAATGCTATTTTTTTAAATTAGGCTATTTGGCAGGTTAGAAATGAAGTCACATTTCAACCTAGTGTGGAACTAGATTGGTATATTTTGTTCAGATTAGGTTTTAATAGAAATGAAGGCATGTGAATCTCTGAGCTTTCAAAACTGCTACTTTTGTTTATTTGCAAAGGAACTCGAGAGCAACTATATATATAAGCACAATCTTGCAGCAGGAAAATTCCAAGGACATTATCTCTATGGATTGCAATGACTGTCATGATTGTGATTAGGGCATAATTATATTCTGTACATTATTACAATTGAAGGATTTATATTGACCCACAACCATGCTAGTCTACTATAGGGGTAGAAATCTCTGGATTATAGTACAAGCCTAGGAAGTACCAACCCTGAACATCTCCCTTCCTCTTTTCCTTTCTCTTGATAATCACGTATATGGGAAGAGCGCTAATTCAGCAAAAGGAAAGATCACAGCTAGTGTTATTTTGAGATGTCTGTTTACCTGTGAATTTTAATTTCTTCTCAAGGAGTCCTTTCTGGCTCTCAAATCTCCAAATATCTTGGAGGATTCCCCATACACACTCCTTCCAAATCCCAGAACTTGATCCACCCAAGACCCATTACCTTTTCACTTTACCTCTGATTCTCCTCTGCTCTTCCCATGTTCTTACAGACATCATCCCAGCATTACGTAGTGGAACAGGCTCTAAGACCTATGTATTCTCCAAAAGTCTCTGCCATGTCTTAACTTCAAATATATAAGCGTTAAAAATGGACTCATCTTTTACTCACATTCTGCTCCCTGTCTGTTTGTTGCCGTGGCACAAAGGTGAATCTCACACTACATCCACTGACACAGAAGAACAAACCCTAAGAGGGGAAAATTTTAGTTGTATCTCAAAATAACATCCTGACTCCTGATCAAATAAAAGAGCAGAAGGAGAAGAGGGGGGAAGAGCAGGAGGGAGAGAAAAAAAAGTCAGATAAGAAAAATTAAGGCATGAAGAGAAGATAGTGGAATAGGGAAGGCTGCTTTCCTGGCTGCTCTGTGGCATGAAACCAAGACAGTAGACAGGGAGCTTCTCAGCAAGGTGGGTGAATAAAAAAAGGGGGGGTGCTTTATTGGAATTTAAAACTGGACATTCAAAGCAGATCAGGGACTCAGGAGGTTGGTTATAATAAAATAAGGAAGAAATCTCCAGTTGCACAGCCACTGCTGTGGCTGGGCTGGAAGCACCATCCAGGGGTCCTTCCATAAGCAAAGAAGAGGAATAAGGGAATTAAAGGAACCTGCAATTTTATGAGGCCTTAGGCATATTTGGGTATGAAGCATTTAGAGATCAAGGACATTGCCTAACTAAACTGAAAGGTGTGTTGCACAATATCCTTGTGCAGGGAAAAAAATCGACCATCTCTCCTGGTGGTGTACAGAAGACAAAGGAAGAAACCATTTTGCAGGCACGGTGTGGGGGCTGGCAGCTAAGGGAGCCAATTCCTGGCAAACCTGTGTTTGGCCCAAAATACAGGCCTAGTAAACACACACTTCATGACATAGAGTGTGCTTAAGTGACCAGGAGAAAATCAAACCTGGAGAGATGTTTACACAGGGGACAACTAGTTGTGGAAACCTACCTGGCTCTCCCCCTCTCCTTCCAATTCAATTGCTTGCAGGACCAGCTGGGAGAGATGGCATCTGGCTGGGAATTCAGAAGGGCACAGGTAGGAGAAACTGAGTTTGGAGACTGAACCCAAAACCAGGAAACATGAGATCTACAGGGGACATGGTGGACTAAGAATTGGTTACTCCACCACACAAGGGAACCCACAGGAGATCTCTGGGACACAGTCTTCCAGCATGAACCAGCAATTGTTGGACCCAGGGGGTGTGCTGATTTAAAATCTCCAGACCAATTGTCATTCAGTGAAGACACTGGAGCCCAGCTAAGTCTAAGCCCTACCTTCAGGAATTCTGCCTATGGAATTACCTCTCTCATTCCAGCCATCCAGAGGGTAGAACATCCTGCTCCACCTAATACTGCTGAGAAACTGAGAATCTTTTGAACTCCAAAGTAAAGAATTCTTTAACTTTTCATCAAGATTTTTTTTCTCCCTTTTTTTTTCTTTCTTTTTTCTTTTCTCTGTTTAATTTAGACCTTAATGGATCACTGTCATTTAGACATAATCATATTTGGGTATTTTCCCTAGCATTTTTGAAGCCAGTAATTTTTCATGGATCAGTTTTTGTGAGGACTAGGATGTATAATTATATATCTCAGTTTTATTTGGTATTCTTTTATATTTATTTTTAATTTTTAAGAGTTTTTATTTTATATGTATTTTTCTCTCTCCTGTTTCCCTTGATTCTCCTTATGACTTTTCTTCCACTAACAGCCAATTTCTATTGTTCTTTCATTCTTCCTTTAAACCAAAGGAATGCCCAATCCTTTCAATGAAATTGTATCAGAAAATTTCCCAAACCTAAAGAATGAAATGGAAAATCAAATACAGGAGGCTTACAGGACCCCAAATAAACAAAATTACAACAGACCCACACCAAGGCACATTATTATGAAAATCCTTAACATACAAAATAAGGATAGAATTTTAAAGACCACCAGAGAAAAACAACAGGTAACATTGAGAGGGAAACCAATCCATAGCTCAGCTGATCTCTCACCCAGATCCTCAAAGCTAGGAGGTCTTGGAATATTATACAACAAGCTCTGAAAGAAAATGGGTGCCAGCCAAGAGTACCCAGCAAAATTAAGCTTCAGAATTCATGCCAAAATAAAAACATTCCATGATAAACAAAAGTTAAAAGAATGTACAACTAGAAAGCCTGCCCTAAAAAACATACTCAATAAGACGTTTCATGAAAAAGAAATGAAAAACAAAAGTGAAAACCAGCAAAGGGAGGAAACACACTAAAAGAACAGCGACACAACAGAGAAACCAATTCAAATTAAAAACCAGAAATAAATCAAAATGACAGGGAATACAAATCATATCTCAATAATAACATTAAATGTAAATGTCCTGAACTCATCAACCAAAAGACACAAACTGGAATTTTGTACTTTAAAAAAAGACCAAACAACATGCTGCCTCCAAAAGACTCACCTCCTAGGCAAAGACATCCAGAGACTGAAGGTAAAAGGATGGGAAAAAACATAACATTCACATGGATCATGTAAACAAGCAAAGGTTTCTATCCTCATATCAAATAAAGTGAACTTCAAGCCAAAGTTAATCAAAGGGGATAAAGAAGGACATTTCATACTGCTTAAGGGAATTATACATAAACAAGATGTAATAATCATAAATATTTATGCCCCAAACAATGGAGCATCTACATACATCAAACAAACCCTTCTCAACTTCAAGAAGCAAATAGACCACAACACAACATTACCAGGCGATTTTAACACAACTCTCTCATCACTGGATAGATCCTCCAAACAAAAACTAAATAAATAAAGTATAGAACTAAAAAATACAATTAATAGTTTAGACTTAACAGACATATATAGAGTATTTCATCCATCAAGAACTGACTATATTTTGTTCTCAGCAGCACATGGCTCCTTCTCTAAAATAGACCATATCTTATGCCACAAAGCAACTCTTAGCATATACAAAAACAGAGATTATTTGCATCCTATCAGATCATAATGAAATGAAGTTAGAAATCAATGATAAAATAAAAAATAGAAGCTACTCTAATCCCTGAAGACTAAACAATACACTATTGAATGGTAAATGGATAGCAAAATAGATCACAAATGAAATTTAAAAATACTTACAGGTAAATGAGAATAACGATAAAACATATCAAAATTTCTGGGACACTATGAAGGCAGTGCTAATAGGAAAGTTCATTGCATTGAGTTCATTCACTAAAAGAATAGAAAGTCAACAAGTAAAAAAACTAAAATTTCATCTCAAAGCCCTAGAAAAAGAAGAACAAATCAACACCAAAAGCAGTAGAATGTCGGGGTGCCCACTGGCCGGGGCGGGCGGCGCGATCGGGGTGGCTAGCGACCCCCCCTGCGCCCCAGAACGAAGGCACGCGCCCGGCCCCTCCCATGGAGGTGCCTCCGGCCCAAAGAGGTGGCGGCATAGCGGCTGGACAGCTGCTGCACAGCCACAACGAGTCATGCTGACGTGGACAGCTCCCGCCCCCCCCACCTTCCGGAGGGTGGGTGGGTTTGCCCACAGGATGTCCGTGTCAGGCCGGGCCCCCGAGGCCACGTGAGGAGGCAGGCCGGCCCAGACCCCCTCCTCACGTCTCGCCTGCCACGCTGGCCTGTCAGGGTGCCCGGAGCCCCATCCTAATGCGGAAGTCCTCGCCATTGGCCAAGACTTCTGCATGCTCAGTGCGTGATCACTGAATGCCTGGGCTCCGTGCAGCTTGCAGTCCACGAGCTAACCTCGTGGACAGCTCCCTGATTGCTTGCTCCTGCACATATATACCCGCTACTTCCCTGGGGGGAGGGAGAAGAGGGAAGATCCTGTAACGAGATGGCCATCGTGTGAATAAAGCTTCTGACCAGCCTACGTGTTGCATCTCTCTGCGGGCAGGGATTCGCGATAGTAGAAGACAAAAATAATTAAAGTCAGAGCTGAAATCAATGAAGTTGAAACAAGAGAAACAATACAAAAAATTGACAAAAGGTAGGTTCTTTGAAGAAATAAATAACATTTACAACTCTTTGCCAAACTAACAACGAGAGAGAAAAATTACTAAAATTCA
Organism: Glaucomys volans; assembly: GCA_020662805.1. Lineage (NCBI taxonomy): Eukaryota > Metazoa > Chordata > Mammalia > Rodentia > Sciuridae > Glaucomys > Glaucomys volans. The sequence goes on from JAJEJO010001564.1 coordinate 75,734, forward strand.
CAATGAGAAAGGAAATATAACATATAACACTACTGAAATATAGATAATAATTATAAACTATTTTGAAAATTTATACTCCTGTAAAATAGAAAATCTTGAAGACATCAACAAATTTCTAGAGACAAATGACCTACCCTAAGTGAATCAGAAGGACATAGAAAATTTAAGCAGATCAAATTCAAACAATGAAATTAAAGATGCCATCAAAAGCCTACCAACAAAGAAAAGCCCAAGACCAGACAGATTCCCAGCTGAGTTCTACCAGATCGTCAAAGAACTAACACCAACATTCCTCAAATTACTCCATGAAAAAGAAAAGAAGGGAATACTTTCAAACTCCTTCTATAAAGCTTATATGACTGATTTCAACCAAAGATACATCAAGGAAAGAAAATTTATAACCAATATCACTGATGAACATAGATCAATAAAATCCTGACCAATTGCATACAAAAACATATTAAAAAGATAATGCACCATGATCTTGTGGGGTTCATCCCAAGGATGCAAATTGGTTCAACATAAGGAAATCAACGAATATAATTCATCACATCAATAGACTTAAAGACAAGATTACCTCATAGATGGAAAAAAAGTATTTAATGAAATACAGCCCCCCTTCATGTTCAAAACACTCAAAAAACTAAGGATACCAGGAACATACTTCAACATTATAAAATATATGCTAAACCCAAGGCCAACATCATTCTAAATGGAGAAACATTGGAAGCATTTCCTCTAAGAACTGAAAGAAAACAAGGATGCCCTCTTTCACCACTTCTATTCAACATCATCCTTGAAATTAGAGAAATTAGACAGAAGAAAGAAATTAAAGGGATATGAATAGGAAAAGAACTCAAACTATCACTATTTGCTGATGACATGATTCTATATTTAGAAGATCCAAAAGAACTCCACCAGTAAACTTCTATAACTAATAAATGAATTCAGCAAAGTAGCAGGATATAAAATTAACACCTATAAATTGTGTTCCTATACATCAATAATGAATCCACTTAACAAGAAATTAGGAAAACTACCCCATTCACAAAGCCTCAAAAAAATAAACTATTTGTGAATAAACTTTCACAAAAGAGGTGAAAGACCTCTACAATGAAAACTGAAGACCTTAGAAGATGGAAAGATATCCCATGTTCTTGGATAGGCAGAATTAATATTATCAAAATGGCCATACTACCAAAAGTGCTCTACAGATTTAATGCAATTCCTATTAAGTGTCCAATGATGTTCTTCAGAGAAATGGAAAAAATAGTCATAAAATTCATTCAGAAAAATTAAAGGCCCACAATGGCCAAAGCAATTCTTAGCAAGAAAAGTGAAGCAGGAGGCATCACAATACCAGACCTGAAATTACACTACAGAGCTATAGTAACAAAAATGGCATTATATTGGCACCAAAACAGACAGGAAGACCAATGGTACAGAATAGAAGACACAGAACCAAACCCTCCTAAATACAGTTATCTCATACTAGACAAAGGTGCCAAAAACATACAGTGGAGAAAAGATAGCCTATTCAAACAATGCTGCTGGCAAAACTGGAAATTCATAGGTAATAAAATGAAATTAAACCTCTCTCTTTCACCATGCACAAAACTCAATTGAAAGTGGATCAATGACCTAGGCATCAGACCAGAGACCCTGTGCTGACTAGAATAAAAAGTAGGTACAAATCTCCATCATGTCAGATTAGGATCTAAATTCCTCAACAAGACTCCTAAAGCACAAGAAGTAAAATCAAAAATAAATAAATGGGATTGTATCAAACTAAAAATCTTCTTCACAGCAAAGGAAACAATCAAGAACATGAAGAGAGGGTCTACAGAATGGAAGAAAATCTTTTCCACATATACCTCAGATGGAGCATTAATCTCCAGAATACATAAAGAACTCAAAAATCATAACACTAAAAAAAAAAACAAACAAACCCAATCAATAAATGGGCAAAGGAACTGAACAGACATTTCACAGAAGAAGAAATACAAATGGTCAACAATTATACGAAAAAATATTCAACATCACTAGCAATTAGAGAAATACAAATCAAAACTACTCTAAGATTTCATCTCACTCAGAATGGCAATTTTCAAGAATACAAGTAACAATAAATGTTGGCAAGGATGTGGGGGAAAGGTACACTCATACATTGGTGGTGGGTCTGCAAATTGGTGCAACTACTCTAAAAAGCTGTATGGCGATTTCTCAGAAAACTTGGAATGGAACCACCATTTGACCCAAGTTATCCCACTCCTCGGCATATATCCAAAGATTTAAAATCAGCATACTCTAGTGACTCAGCCACATCAATATTTATAGCAGCTGAATTCACAATAGCTAAGCTATGGAGCCAACCTAGGTGCTCTTCAATAGATGAATTAATAAAGAAAATGTGGTTGACCAGTACAACGCCACGTCATGTACAAGCAGGAAAATGAGAAGTTGTACTCCATGTATGTATGATATGTCAAAATACATTCTACTATCATATATAACTAAAAAGAACAAATTTTTAAAAAGAAAAATTAAATCACCATAATCTAATAACACAATTATTGGATATAATATTGTCATATCTTTTCAATTCATTATCCATTTTTATGTATGTGTATACATTTCTACTACACTACCTGTAGGTTGAAACCTGCTTTATTTAATTTAATAATTAAGCCAAGTATGGCGACATATGCCTATAATCCCAGCAGTTTGGGAGTCTGAGGCAGAAGGATTGCAAATTCAAGGATAGCCTTAGCAACTTATCAAGACCCTGACTCAAACTAAAAAATAAAAAGGTTTTGGATATAGCTCAGTGGTTAAGTATCCCTGGCTTTAAGCCCTGGTACAAAAAAATTAATAATTCACTTATCCCCTATTAAATTGCTTTTCAATTCTGAAAAGTCTTGCAACATGAAAAAAGTAAATTAAAATTCATTAATTTAATGAAAATATTGTAACGTTTCATTCCAACCAATGATAAACAATTTTCCCACTGCTAACTGAACGCTAAAAGCGTGTTTATGTGAGTAATAGACAACAATATTTGAAAGTATCTGAGTATGGTTTGAACATTGACCAAAATATAGCAAAGATCTATTGTCCTCCTGCGGCGAGGAAGGAAGGTCTTGATAGTGGGTGTTCTGAGGAGAGTCGTGAGGGAGTCATTCTTTTGGAGATGAATTCTCTATGCATCATTTTCTTTAACAACGTCTCAAACTTTGGGGGATTTCTTAATATTATTTGGCATCCACACTGAAATATTTGGACTTGGAAATAAAGTTATGAGTACTAAAAACTACCCATAGGGCAAAGGAAAGTCCAGGTGCGACAACCCTCAGTAATGTATGGAAGGAGTACACAGAGATGCAATGTGTTACATTGCTAGGGTGGTGAACAAAGCAAGTATGTGGGGGTCACATTATAGTGACCAGTTCAACTGCTTCACATTAGGTCTCGTGATTAGAAATTATTGTGCTGAGAAAATTGGTTAAACAATTTTGTTAATGTGGTTAGCCTAAAACCATAATGTTTCTTATGGCGTATTTTGCAGAAGAAAAAGTAATTGTTTTTTTTAAATTATCTGAAAAGTCATATAATGTTTAGCCAACATGGGGGGAAAAATATCACAAAGACAACAATCTATAAATGTAATTGAAGTAAATTTATATATGAAAACATCATTCCATATCAATAAATATTGTTCTGTAGCAATTTATGATTATATAAGTTCCATTTAATAAAGGTACCATAATTTATTTACATAATTTGCAATTACTGGGATTTATGTAAGATACTTCAATTTGGTGATTTTTTAAAGAATTCATCTTACAAATAATACTGTGGATGAAGATTTATATAGCAATCTTTTAAAGAGGCTCTTTATATAAAAGGATTAGCCATTTTTATCTGGAACTGCTTCCTGATTTTTCGATTCCCAAGTTAGTAATTTTTTCCTCTATGCCAAATTGAGGAGACCTGGATCACACTAGATTTGCCCTCCACAGATTTCACACAAACACAAAAACAAACACATAGAAGCTTATATTGATTGCCCAATGCAATTCTTCCTCCAGAGTAATTGACCATTTATTCAATAATGTTTTTGGAGAAAAAAAAGTCAAGAAAAAATTGAGTTGTCCCCCAAGTCACTTTGTCCTCATGGGTTAAGTTGGAAATCCATTCTGAATGACTTGATGCCTGTAGGTTTGAGCTTCAATGAGAGTTTTCAACATTTTTTTGTTTAAACAAATGAGGAAACTCTTATGTTATGAGACCTGGATCTAATTCTTCAGCCTTTACCCTGACCCCTTTATTCATTTGCAAAGTTAATTAATATGGAAAAATTCTGGTGAACCAGGTGACCACAGTGCTCTCCACTAATCACACCACACGATTAACATACACTCATACATGTGTTACCTGGGCAACTGTTTGCACACAGAAGCACAAATAAACCTGGTGACAAACATAATTAAAGAAAGATTCATGACATTTGAAAGGTATAATCTAGTATAGCTAGAAGAGTAAGATTGCATGTGTTTTCATACAGAGAAATAAATAGGTTCAAATTCATATTTCCAATTCAGATGTGACATTTTCCTGATGAAGCATAGGTCTTGGCCAAGCAGAATACCCTGTTATAAATAATGAAGTTTTCTGTAGATTCTACCAATCTATTTCAAATCCAACATGTTCTCTTAACATCTCTCTCCAAAGTTCAGCTAAAATATGTACATGTGTATGTTTAACCTTAATGTAATTTAAGGATAACAAAGCAAGTTTGATGTTTTGGTTTGGATATGAGGCATCCCCCAAAATCTCATGTGTGAGACAATGCGAGAATATTCAGAGGTGAAATGATTAGATTCTGAGAGATGTAACCTAATGAGTGGATTAATTCACTGATGTGGATTAACTAGACAGCAACTGCAGGTGCATAGGGTGTGGCTGGAGGAAGTAGGCCATTGGGCATGTGCCTTTGGGATTCTTATTTTGCCTTTGGTGAGCAGAGTTCCCTCTCTCCCCTTCCTGGTTGCCATGTCTTTAGTTGCTTTCATCCACTCTGCCATTGCCCCATGATGTTCTGCCTCACTTTCAGCCCAGGGCAATGGAGTCCATTGCCTATGGACCAAGACCTCTGAAACTGTAAGCCTAAACAAACTTTTCCTCCCCTAAGTTGTTCTTGTCAGACCTTTTGGTCACAGTGATGAAATTCATATGAGACAGCTTATATAAATTCTGTCAACAAAATACAGAACTGGTAAGATAATTGATTTCCCATTACTGCCTCTGGCATTGGTTTCCATGAAAAAGAGATGCATTTAAATATAACCTTTATAAACACCAAATCACTGACCATTTCATTTTTCCTCATCCTCCCTATGAGGAGGCAGCCTAGGCAGTGAAATTCTCCCCAGACATAGAAGAAAAGGAAAGGCCAAAGAGGTGACACTGCTACTAAACAGAGCTCTGGAATCAATAGCTGCAATAACTCTGCAACCCACACAGTAATCACCAACAACTTCTGCAGACTGTCTACTGTTGTGGAAACTGGAAGCAAAAAAGTTATCTTTTCTCCCTCTTCTGAACTCTCAGAGGATATGCCTCTTAAGGATAGAACCTAGGAGAAAGCTAACTAGCAAAGGAGCTTGGGACATGTAGTTTGTTGATGCCCAGATCTTGTGTACAGATCAGGTATGGAAAAGCAAGTGTTCACCTTGAAGAGAAGAGGTAAACAACTGGCGCATCTCTATAATTTAAAATAGAAGCAGAAAAACAAAATGAAATTTAGGAATTCAGAGGAGATACTGACAATTCAGAAAACATCAATCGAAAAACGTTGTAAATAATAGTTAACAACATTAAAATGTAAAAGACGATACAACATCCATAAAAGCATTGATAGGAGACATTACTAAAAGGAACTCTCAAAAAAAAAGAAGAAAGCAAATAGAAATTAAAAATGAGACAATCAAAATTAAAAATTCAGAAGAACACTTGGAAGATTAAGAACCACCCCCCACTAGAAAGAACTGAAAAAAAAAAAAACATGAAAATTAGAGCATCAACTGAGATCTAAATAATAAGAATTTCAGAAGGAAATCAGAAAAATTGTGGAGACTGAACTATCAAAATAATAGAAGAGAAATTTCCACAGTGGAAGCAAATGAATCTATTGTTTAAAAAGGCGCACTATGTATCCCAAAACTGCCAAGACAAATCATCACAAAATTGCAGCATTCCACAGATAAAAAGAAGATCCTCAAAGTTTAAACAGAAAGAAGAAGCTATGTATAAATGTTCAGGATCAAAAATGTCATCAGTCCTCTAAAGAGCAAAAATAACAAGGGAAAGAGTAGAAAATGTCATCAAAATTCTGAGGAAAAAATATTTTTAACTTAGAATTCTTTCCCACCCACATTTTTAAACAAGAAATAAGATAAGGACATTTTTTTTCATCTTTTTTTTTATTTACTTATTGATTCATTGAACACAAATGGAGTACAGCTATTGTTTCACTGGTTGTACACAAAGTAGAATCACACCATCTGTGCATTCATACATGTACACAGGGCAATGGTATCTGTCACACATTCTGTTATTATTTTTACCCCCCAAGATAAGGACATTTTTTAGAATATAATGTCCAAAAAAATGTATCTCCCAAGCATTATTTACCAAAAAACTATTGTAGGATATGTTCCATCAAAAGAAGGAAGTAAACCAAGAAATCACAAGATCCAAAATCAAGGAGCCAAATGGGAGAGGGGTGTGGGGAATTTGCATGAGAATGATTCCTCAGTGTTAGTTATGAAAAGCCAAGATCGACCAACTCAGACTGCAACAGTAGAATGACAGGATCAATGAGAGTTTTATAATAGGCAAATAGATAATCAAATACATGGGGAAAACACAGCAATTACTAACTCCAGAAAAACAAAAAGTCATAAAATAAAGGAAGTAGAATTATATTTTACTTTATGATAATGCTGTGAAAATATTTACATAATAAAACTAATGTAAATGTTGAATATTAATTTCACCAAAAATATCTAATAAAAGTACATTAGGAGGATGAGAGTAGAAGCCATATAGGGTCAGAGGCATCACTGGTGGTGAGGAGGTACAAAAGAGAAAACCTTGACTACTCTAGTAGAAAAATCAATAGAATATATTGAAAACTGGAAAATTAAGGAGTATCACTCAAGCATGAATGATATTCAAGCATATGTGCTATTTCATGATTTTACAGATCATGAAATCAATGCTTTTAAATTGTAAACAACTTCCAATGGTCAGGAAAAAGGCACTGTTAGAATCCCAGTCCAAGTCTTTCATGCAAAACCTGTGCCTTCAACCCCTCTGAATGTTGAATGTGCCAATTCTGACTCACGGACAATGTCATCCTTTAGGTCTCAGGTGTTTAACCTAAATTACACTCTAGAAAGTGAACATTTTTTTTCTTTTGGGTACCAGGGATTGAACCCAGGAGCACTTAACCACTGAGCCATATCCCAGCCCTTTTTATTTTTTTATTTTGAGACAGGGTGTCATTAAGTTGCTTAGGGTCTCACTAAGTGGCTAAGGCTGACTTTGAACTTGCAATCCTCCTGCCTCAGCCTCCCGAGTCTCTGGAATTACAGGTGTGCCAGTGAAAATGTGCATTTCTAATACCACAGAATCCCATATAGTATTGTGTTGGGAATGTGAATGTCTCATGAAAGAGGACAATATTCCACACCATGTGCCAGTACAATATGCTAATCACAAATAATGGCACATTCTTCAACTACCCTCTTCTGAGAATGAACTTCAACACAAAGATTCTCTTAAAATTTAAGAAGCAAATCATTTTAAAATTGATTGTTCTCCTTTCTGACTACTTAAAAAATAAAGGAAAATCATTAACTTTTTATTAATAATTCAATGCCCTTGCCTTAGTAGTATCACAAAAATACCCTTTTTCATATTGCAGGCTATTTATTTGAAAGTAAATGGCAGATCTTAAATAGTAGTTATTTTTTAGCTTTATAAATTAGAATCATTTGAGAGTTTTTTTCTAAAATGATGACCCCGAGGTCCTTTACAGACCAATTAAAAATCAGAATCTCTTATGTGTTTTAAAAACCTCCCAGTTTACTCTAGGGTAAAGGATAATCATAGGTCTACAGTAGTGATTCTCAAGGTGTGGTTCCCAGCTCAGCAGCACCGCTATTACCTGAGAAATTATAAATGCAAACCCAACCTTGACTCAGATCTACTGACTCAGCAGAAATCTGTTTGAATAACCCCTGCAGGTGGGTCTATGTGCACTTGAATTTTCCCAGAGCTGTCATATTTCCAGAAACAGAAGCCTAAAACAGCAGAAATGTATTTTCTCACAGCTCTGAAAGTTGAAGTCTGAAATCAAGGTGTTAGCAAGACTTACCCCTTCAGGATTCCAGGGGCTCCTTAACTCTCCCAGCTTCTGGTAGCTGTTGATATGCCTTATCTCTGGGTCACTCCAATTTCTGTTCCATCTTCACGTGGCCTGGCCTTCTCTGTGTGCCTCCGTCTTCTCTTCTTCTGTCTTTTACAAGATCACTTGTCATTGGATTTAGGGCTCAACGGTAATCCAGAATGATCTCATATGAAATCCTTAAGTTTGTCACCACCTATTATGTATTTTATGAAGAAATAGGAGAGAGGAGTTCAAAGACTACAAACACTAAGAAACTACAGATGTATAAAGAGATGGAAATACTAATTACCATGATTTGATCACTAAACCTTCTATGTATGTACTGAATTATCATACTGTATCACATAAATATGTACAATTATTATGTTGATTAAAAGAAAAATTAAACTAAATTAAATTGATTTAAAAAAAATTACCCCTATAAAGCACCTCTTTCTTCCACATTCTAGATTTGAAGAACATGTCTTTTGGGGATGCTATAGTTTGGATGTTAGGCCCATGTGTTAAATGTTTGGTTGCCAGGATGGTATCATGGGAGGTGTTAGAAACTTTAGGAGGCCTAATGGAAGGTCTTTGGGTTATTGGGCATGCCCTCAATTGGGATTGGGAACCCTGGTCTCTTCTTCCTCTCTTTGTTTTTGATCATGAGCTGAGTGACTTTTCACATACTCCCCTTTATCACTGTCTGACTTTACTACCCCAAAAGCCCAAAGCAATAGGGCTGCCCAGTCTTTGACTCAAACCTCCAGAACCGTGAGCTAATTTTTTATCTTATAAATTCCTTATCTCAGGTATTTTGTTATAGTAGAAGAAAGCTAACTAATACAAGGGGTCACCATTTGACCTCTACAATAGTTAAAATTCAAGCAGTTCTCCTAGAGGAAAAATGAATGAGGAAATTCCACATCAAAAGATGTTCCCTTGAATATCAGAAAAATCCTCTCCTCTTTTCAGTTGTTCTTCTTCATAGTTTGTTCACTCCCTTTCTTCCTTTTATCCACTTGACTGGTATGTATTCCTACTTCTTTTTCCACTATTTAATCTTTTCTCTTTCCCTACATTTCTTGAGAAAAAAAAAATGTTTCCCTTACTCCTTGACTCTTCTGATAGTCTCATTCTTGTTTGGAAACTTTGTATTTCTGTTTTAGCAAAATCTTCAGAATAGTAAAACAAGACTCCCTATTTCAAGTGGAATAACAACAATCATATTCATATGAAGTGTGATCAGATCTGATTTCAGAATTAACACTACAGATTACAGTTAAATGCTGCGTGTAATTTTTAGTGATTTTTTAACCATAGTAACCAGTGGCCTCTAGTGGCCAATACAGGAACTGATTATATAAAATTGACTCCCTTTTTCTTCCTTATTCTTTAAATAACTACAGTGAGCAAGTATATTTTAAGAAGTCAGGAAGGAGAACAGTCAATGTGTCAGACATTGTAGATGTTTATATAAGACACCTAAACAAAGAAACAACAGGCCCAGTAATGCACTAGTTCAACTTTTTCCCATATTATTTCAGAGATGCTGGAACAATATTTTATTGAAGTATTCATTTGATTAGAATCTATGGAAATTGTTTCAGTTCATGAGGTTAACTATTCAGATTTTCTGGACAGCAATATCTTCTTGTCCAAAATAATAATTTCAGATACTTCATAAACATTTGAAAACAAATGAAAAATACACCTGTCACTTAAATCAGAAACTCTAAGCACAAAGTAATGAATTTTGCATGCTGTTAGGAAAATTTTAACTCCGAAATTGTATCTGTAGTTTTTATCCTTGCACCTCTTTTTCCCTTTGAAAAACAGCACTTAGTTCAAGAAATCTAATGGAGAACACACATTTATCTTTCCTCCTTCTCCAAATACCTTGAAATAGTAAAAGAAATAAAAACAAAAGAATAAGTGCATAGAGGAGTTGAATAATGGGAAAGATAGCATCTTCAAACCAAAAGAAAGTACACTTTTGACAATGCTGAGGCAAATGCATTGGAGATTCATGGCAGGACAAGGCCTTGTGATTAGTGTAGGGTTTTCCAGAGTTGTGTTGATGCTCAGAAGAGGACATACTTAGGCGCAGGAGAGGTCATGACAGGAAGGTAAATTGGGGGACTGTCCATATAAAGAGCCCAACTCCTGAAACACTGTCCTCTTGAACTTGTCACTTAAAAGTTTCGTGTTTCCCCTCCTACTTTATTATACTGTCTTGTAAGTCATTGTAATTCCTTAAAGAAGTAAGGTAAACTGAGATCAACAGATTGACCTTAGTACAATATGGATGGCCTTTAAAAAAAAATGAGACTAGGATGCAGACAACACTCAGATAGAGGGACAAGCACATGAGGACACAGCAAGAAGACGGTCACCTGCAAGCCAAGGAGAGAGGCCTCACTGGAAAGCAACTCTGCTGACAGCTTGATCTTGGACAACTGTGAGAAAATAAATGTGTAAGCCACCCAGTTTGTGGTACTTTGCTGTACCAGCCCTGACACATGATATACATATTCCCCTGAAGAGCCTGGAGTGACTGAGAAGTACAACTCATGACAGGGAAGAAAGGGAGCCCAATACCCCTCCCACACTGATCCTGGGGAGAAGCACGTTGCTATTTTTAAGTCTAAGGGGAAAAACTTCACAAAGTAACCTGTGGAAATTTTGAAACTAGGAAGAAAACCAGGATATTCAGAGGCCTACCTGAGTGATCAACAGGAGAGATGAATGATGGAACTCTTCTTGCTCTGTTGGCCTTGATCATTTTGTTTGGTGCATGGCTGATATTTATAATTTTAAACATTATGTCTTTATTTGCACATAATAGATATAACTGCGGTATTCAATGTATGAATTTACACATATTTTACTAAGAACAAGACTAGTAAAACAGAAAAATGATGTAAAACCAAAGAGAAAAAAGTCAAATTTTCCACAAATGGGCAAAATATAAGATATATGCAAAGAAATAAAACCAGACACCAACAATCTAAGATTCCAGAAGACAAATGAGTAGGTACACAGAGTTTTAAGGGATAAGGATTTAGAACTTTAAAATCCTACATACAGACAAATCAGCATTCCCATAAGAGGACAAAATAAGGACAAATATAGATGCCTCACATAACTTTTAGAAATAACTACTGAATGATATACTTCAACAAGACAAAAACTGAATCCTAAAAGAAATATGGTCTGTAAGAAGCACTGTCAAGCACATTAATGACACATTTTAAAATAAATATTGGGTGGGTGCTGAGTAGAGAATATAGTTCTACTCTCTCTACCCTCTGTGGAGAGGTGCACTTGGGATGGGAAGCACTGCCTGCATTAGGAGATTGGGCTCCAGAGGGGAGAATGCTTCCCTCTTGCTTTTTTTTAATCTATTTTATTTTTATTTTATTTTATTTTTTATTTAAGGATGTTAAAGCAAGAGAAAACACTACCCACAGGTAGTATGAACAGAAGAGGCAGCTCTTAGGGAATACAGAAATACAAGCCACAACACTTGGAGTCTACACTGGTCTCTGATCCATTGAGAAGTTGATTTCAAGTGTGGTCTACCTTCCCCATCCAGGACAGCTCATTGGGGCAAACAGCCACTTATTGTCCAGCAATCTGGAAGAAGGTCCCTGGGCCAATCAGTGGGCATACCATTAAATCTCCAAAACAGGTAAGTAAAAACAACTAATTTAGTGATATAGAAACAAAAGAACTAAAATACTAGACAGTAATAACAGCTAGACGAAGAGTCAATTGGAATTAAAGAATTCAAAGCTCATGTAAAAAGGAATCAAACATATATTTTAGGGTTCATTAAATAAACCAATCATGAACAAATTTGAGTAGACATTAAAATAATGAAAATAGGATACATAACTTTCAAACTATTTGAGACAATAAAGGTATGAAGATAATTAGATTAATAAAATATAACAAAAATGGAAAGACAGATAGTTAATAATGTACAAAATGAGATGAAAAAAGTAAGTCCAACTATATCAATAATAAAAATTAGAGTAGAATAAGCTCATCAATTAAGAGACAAAGATTCTAAGCAAGAATTTTTTTGTTTTTATTTTCTTTTTATTGACTCTTTTTAGTTATGCATAACATTAGAATTCATTTTTATATAATTATAATAGAACGGAGTATAATTTGCTCTAATTTGCTCCCAGTACTTTCTCTTTACCTCCCTCCTCTTCCCCCTGTTCCCTTCCCTCTACTGATCTTTCTACTAGTTACTTAATGTTTTTCCAGGGGGTGTTTTTTTGTTTTGTTTTGTTGTTTTATTTTGCTTTTTGTTCTGTTTTTAGTTAGAGCTTGCAAATATACATGATAGTGAGATTCACTGTGGTATATTTTCTGTGAAAACTTTATTAAAAATTGTTTTCCATGAAAATTTTATTAAAAAATAAAATCCACATATATGCCTTTTTAAAGAGTGCTCCATAAAATGTAACAGCACAGAAAGTTTGTTAAGAAAAGATGAGAAGCTGGGCATGGTAGCACAAGCCTATAATCCCAGGGACTAGGAGGCTGAGGCAGGAGAAACGAAAATTTGAGACCAGCCTCAGCAATTTAGCAAGACCCTATCTCAAAATAAAAAAATAAAAAGGGTGGGGATACAGATCAGTGGCAAAGCACTTCTAGGTTCACTCCCCACTACCACAAGAAAAAAAAAAAAAGGCAGTGGTGGGGAGGTTTAAGCTTACAGTGTTAATATTTTGTATTGCTATAACACAATATTTGAGACTGGGTAATATATAATGAACAGAAATTTATTGACTCCATAGTTCTGGAGCCTTTTTTGACTCACTTCCTTTTTTCTAAAAATATTTATTGAAGTTCTACTATGTGCCAGCTACTATACTAAGTACAGGGATGAATTTAAATAAAAGACAGATAGATCAATCAGAGTACAAAATGTGATATTGGTCTCTAGTGAGACAATGGAAAAGAATGGCATTAATCAAAGAACCATGTAAATATTGTCAAAGTGTGACTATACAAATACTCATCATCTGATAAGCCTATTATTCTTAGCATCATCACCATCATCATCATTCCTACTTTATCACTGAGAACTTTGAGGCACAGAGAGGTGTAAAACCTTACCCAAGATCATCAGGTAGTAGAGCTGGGACTTGAAGCCAGGCTATGTATATTTATGAGCTTATGACCTTAACCCCACTGTATAGTCTCTGCAGGAAAAGGATCACAAAAGACATTGATATTATAAATGTTCATTAAGAATCTGTACAGCAGGAATAGTCGATAGTGATGATTTAGCTTAAATCAGAGGGGTAAATGGGCATACAGCTAGCAGAACCCAGGAAAAATGAACAAGCAGGTAGAAATTACCTTTGGCAACAGGGACACAGTATTTGAGGGATTAAGGAGGAGTGAAGGATAATTCTAGGTTTCTGACTTAGAAAAAGGATGCACAGTATTGTCATTAAGATAGGAAGCTCTACGTCTGAGAGAGTGGTAAGAAGGAAGATCCTGAGCTTTGTTGTGCACACACTGGGTTTGGGTTTCCTTGGAAAAAAATGCAAGTGGAAAAAATCAGGGAAGCAGTTGAAGATGTCTGTCCAGAGGGGAAAGAACAGAACAGTCTGGGAAGGAAACATAAATTTGGGAGTCAACTGTTTGGTGGTTTTGAAAACCATGAACATGTAAGATCTCTCCTAAGGAAAAGAAACCTGAGAAGAAATAGAAGTC
>JAJEJO010001564.1:90033-101808 GCA_020662805.1 Glaucomys volans
AAAAAAAAAAAAAAAAAAAAAAAACAATTCACCCACATCTAGCTGGGAAGGGAATTGGGAGACCTGGAGTAGTTGTTGAAGAGAAATATGGGACCAAGAGAAAATTTTTTAAAGTATTGAGCATACTCGTGTACAAATTTGGGGGGCTCTGGGAAGATCTGAGAGAAGAAAATCTGAGCAAAACAACGGGAAACAATGGTTTACAAATAGAACATAGAACAGGAGGACAAATGAATTCTGGAACGATGGCGTCTAATAAGCTAATTTAAACTGTTGATCCTCTTGTGTTGGGCTCAGTGGTAGAGTGCTTACCTAGCACGTGCAAGGCCCTGGGTATGATCCCCAGCATGGAAAAAACATAAAAACTTAAGTGAAGACTGATGTATACAACCACCTGGATTAGTAGCACTTTGAGCTAATGAAGACTTGGAACAAAGTCATGGGAAGAGAGGATGGGAGCCACGGAAGCCAGGGTGCAGGGTGCAGAATGGGGATTTCGAAGAAGCAGGAAATTGTAATCTGAAGAGATAAAAGTTTCTGAAGCTCTCTGGACATTCTGGGAAGACCTCTGCCCTCACACCAGCATGTGGAATTCATGCTGGAGCAATTCAACAGGAATTAAAGGAAGAGGCAAATTCCTGAGGCTGGAGAATGTGGAGACACCCAGGAAACAAATTGATGGATTTAAAAAATAAGTAAATTAGGTTGACCTCCAGATCCTTATAAAATATCACTTTATTCACTTGCAGTTAATATGATTCCTTGAGAAAGAAAAAGAGAGTTAGAATTCATTTGAGGAACTGACCATGGGTGAGCTCTTCTGGTGAATCTTACCCACATGCATGCCCATAGGAAGAATTTTTGAAATTATCTCCTTTACAGAATTCTCCCGGGGAGTCTTTCCTGCTGATTCATCTGATGTATTGTTTGCTGATGGAGGATTAGCTGAGGTTTGACTCACATTAACCTGAATGCCCAGAGTGTCAAGGAATAAAAGACCATTCCCTCAGTGCCCACAAACCCCACCCAGCATGCCCTTGTGAAGCAGGAGATGTCCACAGACCTTGTTACGGAAAAACCTGGGTCTACCTCCTGCCCTCAGAGTCATATATTGGAGCTCAATCCCTGGCCTCTCAGAACATGATGTGATTAAGTTAAAATGAGGCCATTATCATGGGCCCTGATACAACCTGACTAGGGTTCTTAAAAGAAAGACAAAAACAGACACACAAGAGGAAACACCATGTGAGAACACAGTGAGAAGGCACCCACCTGCCAGCCAAGGAGAGAGGCTTTGTAGGAACCACTGCTGCCAGCACCTTGACCTTGGGCTTCTAGCCTTTCTAAACTGTGAGAAAATAAACTTGTGGTTTTTAAGTCTCTTAGTCTGTGGTCTGGAAAGCTAAAACATTATTTCAAGTATAAGGACTCATCTTTAATTGTCTGCCACCTAAGGTAGCCATGTTTGTTTGTTTGTTTTCCTGCCATTAAAATCCACCCATCAAAGATCACCAGGACACACTTGTGCTCAAAGAAAGGTAGATGTATTATTTGCCTGAAGCAAGAGAACATGCCCACAGAAACTACGGTGCACCTCAAACTAGAGGTACTTAGAAGGTTTTGAGGGCTGGGGTTTGTCATAGTGTGGATTTCAGGCAGAAAACAATGAGCAGTGATGGTCAGAATTTGTTATCAGAGTGAGTTACTGGAACAATCAAGGACCTTATCACTAAAAATACAAGTCCTTGTACAATTACTAGAGCAAGATTTAGAGCTATTTTTGTGTGGGAGGGTGATACTAGGGATTGAACCCATGGGTGCTCTACCACTGAATCACATCCCTAACCCTTTTTATTTTTCATTTTGAGACAGTGTCTCACTAAGTTGCAAAGCCTAGCCTTGAACTTGAGATCCTCCTGCCTTAGTGTCCTGAGTCACTGGTGTTACAGACATGTGCTACTGCATCTATCATGTTTGTGGTCTTGAACATAGGTGCCTGAGTGAGTTGTTAAAAAGAGTCCAAACTCGGTTTGTCTTGCTTCTCGTGGTTTGGTATAGTTTGTTTGTTTTGCAAGTTATGAGACAGTTTTGCAAGTTGTGGTTTCTGTTTTCATTTCTCACTGTTCAAAATCTCTTTATGCTTCCTTCAGTGAGCTCAGATGTAATCCAAGGAACTGATATGAATCAGTGAGGTGTGACTACACTTACTTTCTGGATAACTAGTAAAGTTCTTATCTGTTTACACCACACGATGATCCTAAGATTTAGAAAGCAATTTGAAGTCTGAAAAACTAGTTTTGATACAATTAACATAAATTTACTTTTTCATGTTATCTGAAACCTAAATCATAAAATTATATTAGCAATTTAGCTCAAAAGTTTGAAGTGAAGCTCTAGAGTCAGGTAGATCTTGATTTGTTTCACATCTCCATGGCTTGTTGATTGTAGGATCTTGGGCAAATTACTTAACACCTCTGGGACAATTAACATCACTATTAAATTGGCATAAATAAGCCAGGTGCAGTGAAACATGTCTGTAATCCCAGCAAATCTGGAGCTGATCACAAGTTTGGGACCAGCCTCAGCATCTTAGCAAGAACCTGTCTTGAAATAAAAAATAAAAAGGACTAGGGATGTAGCTCACTGGTAAAATACCCCTGCAATCAATTCCCAGTAAAAACAAAAACAAAACAAGCACAAATAATAATAACTCCCTCATAGGGTTATTGAGAGAATTAGAAGTTTTTGCTCATAATTAAATAAGTTAATGCATTCTAGTTATTGGCTACTACATAACAACCTTAATACTTGGTGACTTAAAACAGCAATTTTATTTTGCTCATGATTTTGTGGTTCAGGAAAGCTGGTAAGAGTTTGGCTAGGTATTCATCTCTGCTCTGCAAAGCATCAAAGAATGTGATGCCCTTGGAACTGGAGGATCTACCACTAAGATGGTTCCCTCCTATGCCCAACAAGTTGGTGTTCTCAGTAGGGAGATCACCAAGAACTGTCAGCTAGTGACCTCTGTTCCTCTCCAGATGACCTCTCCACATAGCTACTCAGGTTCCCTGACCATCTGGTAACTAGGTTCCAAAAGATCTGAGCCAAGGCTGGCAGGGTTCTTATAACATAGCTCTAAGTCCCAGAGCACCACCCCACTACATTCTCCTGGTGAAGCATGTCACAGAAGCCAGCACAGATTCTAGGGGAAGAGAATTAAATTCCACCAACCAAAGGGTGGAATGGTGAAGAATTTTTGGCCATCTTCAATCTACCACATGTGTAAAGTGTTTAGCAGAGAAACCACCACACTCTAAGCTGTCAAAATCATTGGTTATTACAGGGCAGAACACAATACTCAAAATAATTTTTGTTTTCCCAAACAAAAGAAGCATAATATGTGTCTTTATTTCCTAATAAAATATGTGCCATTTTTCTTAGCTCTATATTTCTTCAAGGAATTTTTTCTCAGTCTTTCTCAATAATCATAATCACCACATATACAAATAAAAAAATAGTTTTTCTAACATGAGAGCTAGAATTTGTTGAAACATTTTAAAAATAAACATTCATTTCCAGATTGTTCAAGAAGCACATTATGAAGCATTCCCTATTCCAGCTATCTTTTGAAATGGCTACTAGACCCGGGTAGGGAAGAAATTGGTCAAACAAATTGAACGTTTTTCTTTCTTCCCAGCTCCTACCCAGCACTTTATTTCCATAGGATAAAACTAAATGACTGACTATTGACTACCTGAGAAACAGAAGGTAGTGTTTGACCTTGAGATAGGAGGCACAATCACTGGATTATTCTCCAGTACCAGTTTTTGAAAGAAAAGAGAAAAGACTTAGACTGACAATAAAAATTGTCTTCAGATATCTGTAGGGATGTCATATAGAAAAAGCAGATTTAATCCCAAAGTAAATAATAAGAATTAAAACCCAAAACACTTGAATCATGTGTGGAAGTCTTGTTTCAAGAAAACCATTCTCTTTCTTTTAGTATTGTTTAAAAATGGAGTGGGTAGGCCACAAAGCAACTCTTAGCAAATACAAAACCAATTGATATAATTCATTGCATTATATTAGATCAGAATGGAATGAAATTACAAATCAACATGACCAAACCCTACAGAAACTATACAAACATGCATGGAAATTGAACAGTACACTTTTGAAAAAATGAATTAATGATAGATGATATCAGGGAATAAATTTTAAAATTCTTAGACAAAAAAGAGAATAGTGACACAACAGATCACTGGGACACCATGAAGGCAGTTCTAAGAGGAAAGTGTATAGTCATGAGAAAATCAGAAAGATCCCAAGTATACATATGACATAATGATGCATCTCAAGGCCCTTGAAAAACAAGAAAAAAAAAAACAATTCCAAAACCAGTAGAAGGAAGAATATAATTAAGATCAGAGCTGAAATCAAGGATTTTGAAAATTTAGAAAAACAATACAAAGGATCTACTAAATAAAGAGTTGTTTCTCTGAAAAGACAAACAAGATTGATAAGCCCTTAGACTAACCAAAACAAACGGTGGGGGGGGGGTGTTAATAAAATTTGAGATGAAAAAGGAGAAATCACGACAGACATCACAAAAATCCAGAGAATCATTAGGGACTATTTTGAAATCTTATACTCCAATAAATTGGAAAACCTAGAAGAAATTGATAAAAATCTATTCACATATGATCTGACAAAAAGGAATCAAAAAGACATAGAAAACATAAACAGACCAATAACTTGCAATGAAACAGAAGCAGTAATAAAAACCATCCAACACAGGAAAGTCCAGGACCAGATGAATTCTTAGCTGAATTCTACCAGACCTTTAAAAAGGAACTAATGCCAATGCTCCTCAAATTATTCCATGAAATAGAAAGGAATAGGACACTTCTAAATTTATTCTATGAAGCCAGTATCACACTCAACAAATATCAGATGCAGACACATCCAAGAATGAGAACTATAGACAAATATCCCTGATGAACTTCGATGCAAAAATTCTGCATATAATATTAGCAAATCATATTCAACAAACATATTAAGAAGATTGCACATCACAATCAAGTTGGTTTTATCCCAGAATATAAGGATGGCTTAACATACACAAATCAATAAATGTAATTCATTATATAAACAGAATTAAGGACAAAAATCATTTAGTCATCTCAATAGATGCAGAGAAGGTTTTGACAAAATTCAGCACCCATTCATGATAAAAACACTGAAGAAACTAAGAATGGAAGGAACCTACCTCAACATCATAAAGGATATAAATGAAAACCCCAAACCAATCTCATTGAACATGGGGGGGAAACTGAAAGCACTTCCTTTAAAATCTGGAACAAGACAAGGATGTCCACGCTCACCACTCCTATATAATATAGTCCTAGAAATTATAGCAAGAGTAATTTGAAAGAAAAGTAAATAAACGGGTTATAAATTGGAAAGGAAGAAGTCAAAATATCACTGCTTGTACAAAATGTGATCCTATACTTCAAAGATTCAAAATGCTCCACCAAAAGATAACTGGAACTAACAAATAAATTCAGCAAAGTCACAGGTTATAAAATCAACATACAAAAATCAATAGCTCTCCTACACACCAACAATGATTCTGTTGAGAAAGAAATCAGGGAAACAATCCCATTCACAATAGCCTCAAAAAAAATTAATTAATTAATTAAAACACCTAGGAATGAATCTAACCAAGGCAGTGAAAGACTTCTACAATGAAAACAATAAATTACTAAAGAAAGAAATTGAAGAAGACCTCAGAAGACGGAAAGACCTCCCATGTTCATGGACAGGCAGAATTAATGTTGTTAAAAAGGCCATACTACCAAATGCAATGTACAGATTAAATGCAATCTCCATGAAAATACCAATGACATTCTTCACTGAACTAGAAAAAAAAAAAAACTCTAAAATTAAAGACCCAGAATAACCAAAGCAATTTTAAGCCAAAAAAGCAATGCTGGAGGCATCACAATACCTAACTTCAAATTACACTACAGAGCTATGTAACAAAAACTGCATGGTATTAGCATAAAAAAGACATATAGAACAATGGTACAGAAGATAAAAAGACACACAGGTTTATAGTCATCTGACCATTGACAAAGGTACCAAAAACAAACATTGGAGAAAAGACAGTCTTTTTAACAAATGGTGCTGGGAATACTAGTTATTCATATGTAGAAAGATGAGACTAGACCCTTATCTCTCACCCTACACAAAAATCAGCTAAAATGGATCAAAGATCTAGGAATTAGACCAGAAATAATGCAATTCCTAGAATCACATCAGTCAGTATTTCAACATATAAGCACAGGGAATAATTTTCTCAATAGGACCCTTAAGACTCGGAAAATAATGCTAAGAGTTAATAAATGGAATGGCATCAAATTAAAAATCTTCTGCATAGCAAAGGAAACAATTAAGAATGTAAAGAGAGAGCCTACAGAATGGGAGAAAATATTTGCTAGCTACTCTTCTGACAGAGGATTCATAACTAGAATATATAAGAAACAAAAAACTTTATGCTAAAAAATCTAATAACCCAATTAATAATGGGCAAATGAATTAGACAATTCTCAATAGAAGAAATACGCAAGGCCACAAACATATGAAAAAATGTTCAACACCATCTGATCTCACTCCAATTAGAATGTTAGGCATTAAGAATGCAAGCAATAATAAATGCTACAAAAGATGTGGAGAAAAAGGAACATTTTTACACTGTGAGATTGTAAACTGGTATAATCACTGTGGAAATCAGTATGTGGTTTCTTCAAAAGATTAGGAATGAAACCACCATATGACCCAGCTATATCAATCCTCAGTATTTACCATAAAGAATTAAAATCTGCCCTGCTTCCTGATCACCATGATGTAAGCTGCTTCCCTCTACCACCTTCTCCTTCCATGATGTTCAGCCTTACCTGGAGCTCCAAGGAATCCAGCTGGCCTTCTATGAACTAAGACCTCTGAAACCATGAGCCCTCAAATAAACTTTTCCTCCTCTATAGTTGTGATAATCGGGTCATTTTGTCACAGCAGCAAAAAAACTGACTACAACAGAAATTGGTACGGAGAAGTGGGGTTGTTGCTATGAATAACCTGACCTTGTGTTTCAGAAGATTTGGGAGCATTTTGGAACTGGTGGGAAGAATTTTGAGATGAATAGCAGTGCAATCTGGAAATGCTTTAGATTGTTGTAAGCAGAGATTAATAGCTGATTCTGGTGAGAGCTCAGAAGATCAGAAAGGCAATTACACCACCATCTGTGAAAACCCAGATCAAGAGGGCTCAGAAAAGGAGGACTCTTGGAATTTGGAGTAGAGGCCATTCATGTTATGTTTTGGCTGAGAAGTTGTCTGCATTTTGCTCATGTCCTGAGACTTTCTGTGAGGCTGATTTCAGAAGCAACCGTCTTCTGAATCTAGCATAAGTAATATCTAGGCAGCATAACATTCAGACAGTGGCATAGATATTGCTGGCAGTTTTTAGCCAAGTTATTGTTGATAATCAGGAGCAGAAAGCAGAGCAGAAAGATTTGGGAAAAGTGAACTTGAAAGGCTGGAGTAAAACTAGGGCTAAGGAATTCACAGTTTTTAAAGACATTACCACCACAACAGAAATGCCAAAGACTTTGCCCAGAGACAATAAGAAAGAGGGCTTTAGGGCATCTCAGGAGCTGGCAAGACCACACCCATTTCAAGCTCAAGCGAGTGAAAATGAAAATTCTCTTGAGAAGAGACCAGTGGGTACCCTTCTTGCACAAGGGGGCGTAGGAAGTTTTTTGAATGTGTTCAACCACCCAGACCTCAGAGGTTGCTGCAGCAAGGATCCCCGGAGGCTTGGCTACTGCTCAAGGTGGTTGCAGATGTTGGCATCAACCACATGGTGCTGGTTTTGCAGGAATGCAGGATGCTTGAGTTAGGGGGTCAGTGAGGCTTCCACCAAGATTTCAAAGGAAGGCCTTGGAGGACAGGCAAAGTGCAGCAAGTTCAGAATTCCTGTGGGCAGCCCCTGGGAAGGCAAAGTGTAGAGATTTAAAGAGGAAACTGAAGCTGTAGTGGAGACCCCTGAGGTTAAAAAAATGCCAGTAACGTGGGACATCCTCCTAGGAAAGTTGCAGGAATTGAGCAGAGACAAGCCAATAGAGAGGCCACTTGGGCTGCAACCAACAAGGCCACAGGGGCGGAGCTACACAAGCCCTTTGGAGAGAACATCACAATGCCCTGTGCCCCAGATGCCAGACATGGAGCTATAGGACTTGTTTGCCCAGCTGAATTTCGATCTTGCTTTGGTCCCATCCCTTCTATTACCCTAATTTTGTGAATGGAAATGTTTACTCAGTACCTTTATATGTTTGATATTTGTAAATTGCTTTTAATTTTATAGGGGCTCACAATGCCAGATTGCCTTGACTCTCAAAGACTTTGGACTTGAACATTGAGCAATCTCAGAACTGTTGGGACTATGGGTACTTTTGGAAAAGGACAAAACGTATTTTGCATTGTAAGATGGTTGTGAACTTTTAGGGGCCAGGGGTGGAACGTTATGGTTTGGATGTGAAGTATCCCCCAAAAGTTCACATATGAGACAATGCAGGAAGGTTCAAAGGAGAAATTATTGGATTGTTAAGAGTCTTAACCCAATCAGTGAATTAATCCCTAATGGGATCAATTGAAGTGGTAGGGTATGGTTGGAGGAGGTGGAAATTGGGGTGTGACTATGGGGTATATATTCTGTATCTGGCAAGCAGAGTCTCTCTCTGCCTCCTGATCACCATGTAAGTTGCTTCCCTCTACCACCTTCTCCTGCCATGATGTTCAGCCTTACCTCGAGCCTAAGGAATCCAGCTGGCCTTCTATGAACTAAGACCTCTGAAACTATGAGCCCTCAAATAAACTCTTCCTCCTCTAAAAAAAAATTAAAGTCAGCATACTACAATGAAATATGTATAATATACCACTGCTTATAGCAACACAATTCACAGTGACCAAATTATGGAATTAGCCTTAGCACCCATCAAAGAATGAATGGATAAATAATATGTGATATATATGCAAAATGGAGTTTTTATTCAGTCACAAAGAAGAATGAAATTGTTCATTTGCAGAAAAATGGATGGAACTTAAGAATATCATTTTAAGCAAAATAAGCCAAACTTAGAAAATCAAGGGTTGTATGCTTTCTCTCATGTGTGGAAGCCAGAGAGGAAAAAGGAAAAGTAAAGTTGGGGGAATCTCATGAAAATTGAAGGGAGATCAGTAGAGTAGAGGAAGAGGACCAGTGGAAGGGAGGATGGAAGGAAAGAGGAAATACTGGGGAATGATAGTGGCCAAATTATATTATCATATTGTGTGCATATACAAGTATGTAACAACAAATCCCACCATTATGTACAAATATAATGCACCAATAATAAATATGGAAAAAAGAAATACCTGAAATCAATAATTTAATTTTATACATTTAGGAACTAGAAACAGAAGAAAAAACTAAACCCAAAGGTACCAGAAATAAGGAAACAATAAAGACAGGGGAGATCATTAGAGACTAGAATGACAATACAGAATCAACAGAACCAAAAGTTGCTTGTTTGAAAAGACCAACAAAATTAACAAAATTTTACTGAAATCTGACAAAGAAAAAAAGATGACACGAATAATTAAAATCAGAAATACATACATAAAATAAATTATAAGGAAATACTATGATCATATGCCAACTAACTGCATAACTTGAAGAAATGAAGGAATTATCCACAAGTTAGCTAAACTGACTCAAAACAAAATAGAAGATCTTAACAGACCTATAACAAGAGAACTTGAATCAGTAATTGAAAAATCTCCCAACAAAGAAAATTCCCAGATTGGATGGCACTAGTGGAGCTGTCTACCAAGAGTGAATGGCTTACTAGACATTTAGGAAGAATTAATACAGATCCTCCACACTCTTAAAAAAAAAATCAGAAGAGGAATATTTCCTAACTCATTCTATGAAGTCAGTACTATCTTGATACCCAAGTCAGATAAAACTGTCAAAAAAGAAAGAAAGACCTACAGGAAGGAAAGCCACAACAACACAACCCAAAGCAGAACAGATTTTCAACAAACAGTGCTGAGACAATGGATGACAGGTCATGGAGTTGGCTCTCTGCATCACAGCATAATGCACAAGAATTAAAGAGATCAACAACCTAAGTACAAGAGTTAAAGCCATAAAACTCTTAGAAGAAAAATAGCACTGCATCTTTATGACTGGATTTAGTACCAGTCCTAAATATGACACCAAAAGCACAATCAACAAAATTAAAATATTTAAATTAAGTCAACATTAAAATATTAAAAACGTCTGTGGGTTAAAGGGCAATATCAAAAAAGTGAAAAGACAACCCACAGAATGGGATAAAATATTTGCAAGTCATTTATCTGATATAAAGATTTATTATCCAGAATATATAAAGAACTCCTAAAATTCAATAACAAAAAACTAATCACCCAATTTTAAAATAGGGAAAACCCTTGAATGGATGTTTCCCTAAAATGTATAGAAATTACCAAGAAGTATTTGAAAAGATATTAAATATCCTTAGTCATTAAGGAAATGCAAATCAAAATCACAATACCACCTCACATCTACTAGAGTGACTATAATTTAAAAATGGAAAATAACAAATGTTGACAAGGATGTGGAGAAATTGCAACTCTCCTACATGGCCAGTGGGAATATAAAATGGTGCACTGACAGTGGAAAAGAGCTCTGTGTTTCCTTTAAAAAGCTAAACATAGAATTACCATATAGCCCAGTAATTCTGCTCCTAGGTAGATACACTACAGAGTTTAAAACAGGAGCTCATATAGATACTCATATGGCAATATTCATTAAAGAACTATTCACCTGTCTTGCTCATTTTTAAATGCACTTCAGTGGTTCCTATTAGCAAGTAAGCAATTAAACACAGGAAACTTCAGAGATAAAAAAGAAGAAGAAGAAGAACTATTCACAATAGCCAGAGGTGGAAACAAAACAAGTGTCCACAAATTAATGGAAAAACTAAATGTGCATGCAATCTATTATTCATGCATTTTATTCATCCATAAAAAAGTATGAAGTTCTGATACATGCTAGTACATGTATAAACCTTAAAAACATTATGCTAAGTGAAATAAGTCAGACACAAGAGGAAAAATATTTATAATTTCACTTATGTGAAATATACAGATTAGGCAAAAACATAGAGACAGAAAACAAATTAAAGGTTAAGAGCAAAACTGGAAGAAGAGGGAAATGGGAAGTTATTGCTTAATGATTTCAGAGTTTCTGGGAGTTATGAAAATGTTTTGAAATTGATGGTGGTGATGGTTGCACAATAGTATCAATGTAATTAATGTCATTTTTATATGTTAAATATATTTATCACAGTAAAAAAAATACACTAAAAAAATGTGAGAAGTATCTATCCTAGGAATATTTGCCTTTTAATAGGGGGCTATATTTATTTAACTAACATTTCTTTTTTCATATTTTTTTTAAATTTTGTATTTTTTCTTTTTAGTTCATATTTATTTTTATTGGTTCATAATAGTTACACATAACATTAGGATTTATTTTAACATGATTATAAATATAGGGACTCCAATTTGCTCCAATTCAGTCCCTGGTTCTTACACTTCCCCTTCCCCTCATCCAGCCCCATTTTCCTTCCTGCTCCACTGATCTTTCTATTTATTTTCAATTTTTTTT